>JAQQSK010013562.1:0-11448 GCA_028658325.1 Potorous gilbertii
AGGAGACCCAAAAAAACGCTGAAGAAAATATCACCTTGAAAAATAGGCTAACTCAATTGGCAAAAGAGTTTCAAAAAGCCAATGAGGAGAAGAATGCTTTCAAAAGCAGAATTAGCCACATGGAAAAAGAGGTTCAAAAGCTCACTGAAGAAAATAGTTCTCTCAAAAGTAGAATGGAACAGATCGAGGCTAATGACTTTCTGAGAAACCAAGAAATCACAAAACAAAACCAAAAGAATGACAAAATGGAAGAGAATGTGAAATATCTCATTGGAAAAGCAACTGAGCTGGAAAATAGATCCAGGAGAGACAATTTAAAAGTTATGGGACTGCCTGAAAGCCATGATCAAAAAAAGAGCCTAGACATAATCCTTCATGAAATTATCAAGGAAAACTGCCCTGATATTCTAGAACTAGAGGGCAAAATAAGTATTCAAGGAATCCACCGATCACCTCCTAAAAGAGGTCCAAAAAGAGAAACTCCTAGGAACATTGTAGCCATATTCCAGAATTCCCACATCAAGGAGAAAATATTGCAAGCAGCTGGAAAGAAACAATTCCATTTTTATGGAAATACAATCAGGATAACACAAGATCTAGCAGCTTCTACATTAAGGGATTGAAGGGCATAGAATAGGATATTCCAGACGTCAAAGGAATTGGACTAAAACCAAGAATCACCTACCCAGCAAAACCGAGTATAGTACTTCAGGGAAAAAACTGGTCTTTCAATGAAATAGAGGACTTTCAAGCATTCTTGATAAAAAGGCCAGACCTAAAAAGAAAATTTGACTTTCAAACACAAGAATGAGAAGAAGCATGAAAAAGGAAACAGCAAAGAGAAGTCCTAAGGGACTTACCAAATTTGGACTGTTTCTACATGGAAAGACAATATCTGTAACTCTTGAAACTTTTCAGAATCTGGGTAGTTAGTAGGGTCTCACACACACACACACACACGCACGTACATGCACACACAGAGACAGAGAGCACAGAGTGAATTGAGGAGGAAGGGATCATATCTTAAAAGAATGAAGTTAAGCGGTGAGAGAGAAATGTATTGGGAGGAGAGAGGGAGAAATGGAATGGGGCAAATTGTCTCTCACAGAAGGGTCAGGCAGGAGACTTTTTAGTGGAGGAGAAAAGAGGGGAGGTGAGAGAAAAACAGGAATTTTACTCTCATCACATTTGGCTAAAGGAAGGAATAAAACGCACACTCATTTTGGTATGAAAACCTATCTTACAATACAGGAAAGTGGTGCAGATGAGGATAAACAGGGTGGGGGGTGATGATGGAAGGTAGGGAACTGGGAGGAGGGAGCAATTTAAAGTCAACACTCGAGGAGGGACAAGATCAAAAGAGAGAATAGAAGCAATGATAGGATGGAGGGAAATATAATCAGTCTTACACAACATGATTATTATGGAAGTCATTTGCAAGACTACACAGATATGGCCTATATTGAATTGCCTGCCTTTCCAAAGGGAATGGGTGGGGAGGGGTGAATGGGGAGAATTTGTACTTCAGAGTTTAAGGAACACCTTTGAGTATTGTTCTTGCTACTAGGAAATAAGAAACACAGGTAATGGGGAATAGAAAGTTATCTGGCCATACAGGACAAAAGAGAAGATGGGGTAAGGGAAGGGAAGGATGATAGAAGAGATGGCAGATTGGTGATATGGGTAACTAGAATGTTCATTGTATTGGGGAAGGGGAGGGGACATATGTGGAGAAAATTTGGAACCCAAAATCTTGTGAAAATGAATATAAAAAGTTAAATAAATAAATTTATTTAATAAAAAATTGTTTTCTTCAGTTAACTCTTGCATCTTCTTTTTCATCTGTCTAATTATTCCTTTTAATTACTTATTGTCTCCAGTTAGTTTTTGAACTTCCTTTCCCATTAGTACAATTTTTCCAGTTAGATTTTTGTGCTTAGTTTTCTATTTGTCCAGTTTTCTTTTCAAATTCATCTTTTTTTTCATATTTTTAAAATCATTGGCCACTTTTTCTTCTTCTTCCCTAATTTGTCTTTTAAAATCCTTCTTGAGCTCTTCCAAGAATGCTCTTTGTGCTTGAGACCAGTTCATATTATCTTCTGAAATTTTAGATGGGTGTACAGTCTCAATGCTGACCTCTCTGGTATTCATGTTTTGGTTCTTGTCTCCACGGAAAAATTCTGTGGTCTTATTTTTCATGGTTTCCTTCTTTCTCAGGATGATTGCCCTTTTTCTGACTTTTAAAATGAATATCTAATTCTGGGGCACAAGAGACTCTCTCACATGATTTTTGTGCTTAGAATTTGAGGCTATGTGTATTGTGGCTCTTGGGTCTTTCGGCTAGAAGCTAGAATGCTGTACCTTACTTGGTGCTGAGGTGTCTGATGTGCCACAGCAGAGACCAGATGAAGTCTTTCTGAGTTTCCCCAGAGTTACTCTGGAGCTACCAGAGTTAAGTGTCAGAGAGGGGTGGCCCCAGGAGGTCTCCTCTCTTCAGCATAAGCAGGCTCTGTCTTTGGTGAACCCATTTTCACTAGTGTCTTCCCCATTCCCCTGGCTATGCTAAGACAAGCCTGGGGTCCTGGTGTTGAAGATTGTGGGCTCCACCTTGGAGTTCAGCATCTTTCCACATTTGTTGAGATGGAACCCTCTGGAACATCTCCATTGCTGCACTGATCCCCTTCAGTCACAGCAAGAAGGACCCCTCTTTGCAATTTTCCTAGTCTCACAGATAAGAGACTGTGTACCCCTTGGGCTGATCCCACTGTTCCAGTATTTTTTTTCCTGGGTAAATATTCTCTGAGTTTTTCAGGGTCAACATGTGGACAGGTAGAGCTTTTACATGTCACTCCAACATCTTAGCTCCCGGAAACTCAATAAGTGTCTTGCAGACATTTAATCTGTGAGCTGATATTGTCAGGATTGACTGCTGCAATTACTTGGGGTTCTGTGGTTCTCTATCGTTCAGTTCCACTGGAGTCCTGTTCTAGACTGATATGTGTGAGATTCCATAGTGCTGCTGCTCCTTCAGATTATTCAGGGCTTCCTGCTTTACTTTGCTTTGGTGGACTCTGGGCTAGTACAACTTGTGTGCCTTGCACTGTGTTCTCCTCTAACCCCGTGCAACAGATCTTTCGTGTTGACCTTTCAGTCTGTCCTGAGTTGGAAATCTGCCACACTGTATCTCCTGTTGGATTCTACCGCACTAAAACTTATTTGAATTTTCTTTCTAGAGGTATCTTAAGTGTTTGTCTTAGGGTTTGGGTACGTAGTTGCTCCCTGCCATTTTAGCATCTAAATTTTTTAAGGAGAAGGTAAATAAAGTACAGGAGGAAATAGACAATAAAATTACACTAGTGGGGAATCTTAACTTACCCCTCTCATCACCAGATAAATCTAACCAAAAAGTTAAGAAGGAACAAACTGTATTACAGAGTGGTGATCATCAAAGCAATCTGATGCTGGCTGAGAAATAGAGTCGTAGTTCAGTGGAGTAACTTAGTCGTACAATATACAGTGGGAAATGATCATAGTAATTGAGTGCTTGATAAATCCAAAAATCTAGACTTTGAGGGTAAAATCAGACCATTGGACAACAACTTCAGAGAAAACAGGAAAGAAGTTTGGCAGAAACTAGGCATAGACAAATATCTCATATTTTAATCCAAAGTAAGGTCAAAATGGCTAATTTATTTAGACATAAAGAGGAATATCAGTTCATTAGGGAAGCCATGAAAAATATACCTCTCATATCTTTGGGAAAAGAAGAGTTTAAATACAAACAAGAAGTAGAGCAGATCATAGGCAGTAAAATAGTTAATTATGATTATAACAAAATTATTTTTTGGTTATTTAAGTTTTATTAAATTATATGAAAAGATAGTTTTCCGATGAAGAAATAAAAACTATATATGGTCATATGGAAAAAATTCCCTGAGTCGTTATTGATTGGAGAAATGCAAATTGAACCCATTTTGAGATAACATCCTTCACCTATGCGACTGGCCAAAATAATGGATGCCTTACAATTGAGGCTTGGCTAAATAAGTCATGTAATATGATTGGGATGGAATACTGCTGAGCTACAAGAAGAAATGACCTGGTTTGATTTAGAAAAACAAAAAAGGAAAAATTAGATGTATGAAGGAAAGATGATACCCATATCAAGAAAAAGAGCTGACAAAAAGAAATATGTATAGTGTGGTCTTATGTATATGTGTATATTTGTATGTTTAATTTTAGCCTTCTCTATGCAGGGTAAGAGGGCAGGGAGAAAAAAAAGTAAAAATGCATAGCATAGGATCGAAGAAAACTGAGAAGGAAACACAGAAAGCATATAAACTTCCACATACATCCAACAAATATGTATCTGCTTGGGATACTGGTGAGGATATAGATGTATCTCTTTTGTAAGAGGATTGATAGTGAGGGAGTTGAAAGAGTCTGAAAAGTAAGAAGTGGAGGCAGGAGAGAGTGGCAAAACCAAGATCATACAATTCTATGTTATAGCCCCAGATGTGAGTCTCAAAGGTGAAAATAAACAAACAAGGAGAAAAAAACAGCTCAAATAATCAGATTCCTAGCAAAAGCTGAGTCAAGTCATTCAGAAAGTCATCCAGTAGCATAAAAGGCCACTCCTCCTGGAAGAGAAAAAAGCACCTGTCACCAGAAGTCAAGGCAACACTAGACAACACTAAGAAAGAAAAAAGCAAATAACTTGTTATTCATTTTGTTAAGATTTCAAACTAGATGAATGAATCCTATATCATTTTATAAAAGTTCTAGAAACGTAATTTCTGGGTAATTACTCATTAATAATGCTAACATTTTAATAAAAGATCAATAACATTCTCTAATACCAAAGAAAATCATGGAGTCAGGTTCACACCTTATATGCCCATAGAAGAGTGATATTCTTGAAGATGGCAACCAGCTCTGAGTTCTTAACAATGAATGAGAGACTGAATATTACAATGAGGACCTGGACCAATTCTAAAGGACTTTGATTATATAATGTATATTATATACATTATATAATGTATATTATATAATGTAAGTTACCCAACCTTGATTATATAATGTATATTATACATAATTACATATTATACATAATTACATAATCAACCTTGATTATATAATGTATATTATATATGTAAGTTACCCAACCTTGGAGAAACTATTCAAAGAATTTCTCCCCACCCAAACCTAAGTTGATATTGGGAGAGCTCTGACCAAGATTGAGGAGAGTTAATTCAATCTCACTATCATTAATGTCCTTCAAGAGATTGAACTTTTGAAATGAGGAGGAACTCTGGATCTCCCCAAATCACTGGTTTTTAAGAATCAATTCCCTCAGCTATATATACTCAAGAGACAAAACTGTGGAGTTAATTGTTAGGACCTCAATTCTAAGGGACCTATCAATATACCCTAGGTCTTTTTTACCTAGATTCATAGATTACTATTCAATAGTGACAGTGAAGATAAATGAAAATATAGCATATCAAATGAGAAAAATGTGTTCCAATAATGTCATGAAGGTGATGTAAAATGCTATCAGCATCCAGAAAAAGAACTGCAGATTCTTAGTGTATATCAAAGTATACTATTTGCTCTCTCTTTCTTGTATGTTTCTTCTTTCTCATTGTTTCTCCCATTGGTTCTAATTTTTCTTTACACCAAGACTAATGTGAAAATAAAACATATCATGAAGGACACTTGAAGCATTTAGCTCTGTAACCCATAAAGGTATTGAGTGAACAATCACCTATATCTGCCTAGAATAGCATGAATTTGGACTTAAGCAAGAAGTTAGATACTAAGGCTTTGCTATATAAAAGCCTTGTATATTACTGTAGAATTTAATTCTGTTAGGTAAAAACGAATAATTTAATAAAAATTTACTGTGTGTGAGGAAGGTAACCAAGGGATCTCAGAACTGTTGGTGAGTTAGGGAGGTATCTACCACAAGGATGTGAAATCTTTCCCCAGAAGAATGAGAAATGAGAACAATTTGTTCCAAAGTCTGTGAAAGGGCTGGAGGCACTGCTGAGGGATTAGAGCTTGATTAGACATGGAAGACATCAAGGTTATCCGCTTCATACTAAGTTATACCCCATCATCTTGATTTTTGTCTTAATATAAGATGTTGATGACTCTGAAAGAAAAAAATATGGCTCATGACTTCATGCAACTCTGTCTTACTTAAATCCAATTTATACATAAATCACAAGACACCACACATGCCATTTTTCTATTCTTACTTACTTCAAAATACTTTGGTAACAGGCAATTGACTAAGTATCAGGCATGGACACACTGGGAACTATAGACACAACATGCACATAGGTGAAACAGGATATGGAGTCATCTTCTCACTGCACTGCAGTGTCAAATCCCACTACTGCTTCAGCGAAGCCTCAATAAAGTCAATGAAATTGTCCAGTCCCTAAGAATGAGATAGGAGAGAATGGATGGAAAGTAATGGGGAAAGAGGCAGATAGTATAACAGCTTTGAACAAAGCTATCAATAACATTAGACAATGGTGGTAGACCATGAATCTGAAAGGGAAATATTGAGAATATGTCTATCCCTCAAAGAGGACCAAAATGACATCATTATGTGGAGGTCAAGTTACAGTTTGTCTGATTATGGCTGATAAGACTAATATGAGCTTGCAATGCTTTATCATAGATCAAGCACAAATAATTCATGTGAACATTTTGAGTGAATTCTCTAAATTTGTGCATCTCATATTTATTTTGAGCAACTTCATTTTTACTTTTCTCATAGAGCAGAGCACCTTCTCTGATGAAGACATGTTATATTTGGTGATGTTATGCCAGTCCTGGCTATGTCACACAATCAATTCCAAAGTTCTTGAGAGAAACCTTAAGAGTATCCTTATAACACTTTTCCTTGACCACTATGTGAGTGTGTGCCCTGTGTAAGTGCTCCAAAAAACAGTCTTTTTGGAAAGCATGCATTTGGCATTTGAATAAATTGGCCAACTCAACTGAGTTGAGTTCTCTGCAGTAGAGTTTGAATTCTGGGCAGTTTAATTCAAGAAAGAACCTCATTGTCTGGTACCTTACCCTGCCAGGTTATCTTCAGAATCTTCCTAAAACGATTCAAATGGAAGCAATTCATTCCTGGCATGGCACTGCTGTACTGTCAAGGTATCACAGGCATACAATGATGAAGTCAACACAAAAGGCTCTGTAGATCTTCAGTTTGGTAGTTAGTGTAATACCTCTTCTCACTCACACTTTCCTTTGGAGACTACCAAGAGCTGAGCTACCTCTGGCAATGCATATGGCAATCTTATTATCAATATTTATGTCCCTACAAAGTATATTGCCATGGTAAGTGAATTTATCCATAGTATTCAAAACTATTTCATTTACTCTAATTTGCTATAACTGATGATTCCACATATGGATGGTGCTGTGCTGGCTGGTGGAATACCTGTATTTTCTTGGTGTTAACTATCAGGCCAAAATTAGCACAAACTGAAGAGAATGGAACCATATTTTGTTGTATTTTAGCTTCAGAGTTTACAAAGACTGCACAATCATCTGGTCTGAAAAGCAGAGTATAAGCTCACAGTCTTTTTTCACTACACTGATGATTAAGAAAGCATGATTTTCTTTCATTATCCAAAACCTGGGCAAGCATGCTTGTGAAATTGACACACAATACTGCTGACCGTCTCTGGGAAACCAAATTTTGAGATAATTTTACAGAAACCCTCACAATTGATAGTATCAGTGGCCTCTGTATGATCAAGAAATGATAGGTACAGACCCATTATAGATAAACAAGCCATGAAACCCATGAGAAAAGGAAAAATAAGGAAGTTGCAAAAGAAGTATAACAATGAATTAGTATTTCACATGGGAAGAAAGGAATTTAAATACTATAATAAAAATCAAAAAAGTAATAAATTTTAGAGGATATTTCAAAATAGAACAGTAAGAAACAACAAAATATGTGTTCATATAGTTAAAAAAACAAGAAAAATATTTGAATTAAGATGGACATTAGGCCTCTAAAAAGACAAAAAAAAAGGAAGGAGATAATTTTTGGAATATGTTTTTTAAAAACTTTAAAAAGAAGAAAAGAGAATAGAGTATTAGAAATACAGAAACACAAACGATGAGGGGAATTGGGCAGACAATAATAACAAGGCAGTGCTGAAGTTAATTCATGCTGGCTGTATAAGACATTGCTCTATAGTGGTTAAAGATGAGTTCTAAAGAAAGAATTTAAAAATCATGAGTCTCTCAGAAAAGAACAAGTAAAGAATATGAGTGCTATGGGGGTGGCAGAAGTTAGGAGAAAACAGGCTCCACAGGCCAACAACAGAGAGAAATTCTATTTTTAAAAATAAGCAGTGCTAGGTGGCATAGTGGAAAGAATTCTAGGCCTGTAGTCAGGAAGACATCTCCACGAGTTTAAATTGGACCTCAGATATTTACTAGCTATGTGTTCCTTAATTTAACTCTGTTTGCCTCAGTTTTCCTGATCTGTAAAATGCTGTGCAAAAGGAAATTGCCAACCACTCCAGTGTATTTGTCAAGAAAACACCAAACGGAGTCATGACGAGTGAGACAAAACTGAAATGACTGAAAAGCAAGTAGTAGTAATCAAAGTTCAGAACTTCAATTCACACACACACACACACACACACACACACACACGCATTTGTATGTATCTATTTTAGGGAACCAGGAGGAAAAGCTTCGACCCTAAAAGAAAATAAATTTGAATAATATAGGACCAGTTTTTAGCTATGATAAATCAAAGAATAGGGTTCCCCCAAAAGAAAGGAAGATAGGGTTACACCCTAGATTCTAAATACACTGACCTTCCCATATTCATCAATCTACTTGATTTATCTGAAATTTTTAACCCTGTTGGCTACCAACTTCTGAATAAGATCTCTTTTAACCTTCAGTTCTCTTTCAATTTGTCCAACACCAATTTCTCCATTTCTTTTCCAATATCATTGTTCTGCTTTCACTCACTATATTTCAGCAACATTTAATACTTTTTTTCTGCCCTCTTCCCTCTGTACTATGTTTCCCTTAATGATTCAGTTTCCATGATTTTGGTCATTATCTCTATGCAGAGGACTTTTAATCTACATATTTAGCTCAGATCTCTCAAATCAACTGTTTCCTTCACAGTTATTTCTTCTGCACACTTGGCAATTTTTTATTAAGAATACCATCAGGTTCTTAAATGATAACAGCTTCCAGTCACCTATATTAATACATTCACATTCCCTCTCAAAATGATGAAAGTTTGTAAGTCTTCTTGATTCTACCACCTCATCCTTCCTCCCATATATCTATTCCTTCTAACTGAGAAAGACATTAACTTATTTCTGACCCTTAGACTTTTGGGATGCCTTCTTTATTGGTCTCCTTTCTTCTAGTCTGTTTCTTCTCCACTATGGCCTTTAAATATTTTTCATCATAAATTAAATATCTAATCATGCTATCTTTGTAATTCTTTTAGTGATTCCCTATTTCCTCTAAGATAAAATAGCAAATCTTGAAACACATTTAAAACTGTCCACAAACTTCTTGCCATCTAGCTTTTCTTTCGATTTCATATTAATTCATTTTCTTTGCACGCTCCATGATAAACTTGCTATGTGTTCCATGTACTTGATATTTCTCTTAACTTGATGGCATCACAAAGGTTACCACAGGCCCCACTTACCCTATTTCTAGAATGTTTTCTTTCCTAATCACTTCTTAAAATCTTTAATTTTTCAAGTGGCTGAAATGACACTTTGTTGTTGTTGTTGTTTTTTTAATATAAATTTATTGATTTAACGTTTTACATTCATTTTCACAAGATTTTGGTTTCCAAAATTTTCTCCCCTTTTGTCCCCTCCCCCCACCCCACTACTCTGAGCATTCTAATTTTCTCCATCATCAATCTGCCCTCTCTTCTGGCATCATTCCCTTCCCTTGTCCCCATCTTCTGCTTTGTCCTGTAGGGCCAGATAACTTTCTATTCCCCATTACCTGTATTTCTTATTTCCTAGTAGCAAGAACAATACTCAACAGTTGTTCCTAAAACTTTGAATTCCAACTTCTCCCCATCCATCCCTCCCCACTCATTCCCTTTGGGAAGGCAGGCAATTCAATATAGGTCATATCTGTGTAGTTTTGCAAATGATTTCCATAATAGTCATGTTGTGTAAGACTAACTATATTTCCCTCCATCCTATCCTGCCCTCTACTGTTTCTATTCTCTCTTTGGATCCTCTCCTTCCTCAAGTGTTGACTTCAAATTGCTCCCTCCTCCCTTTGCCCTCCCTTCCATCTTCCTCCCCACCCTGCTTATCTCCTTTTCCCCCAATTTCCTGTATTGTAACATAGGTTTTCATACCAAAATGAGTATGCATTTTATTCCTTCTTTTAGTCGAATGTGATGAAAGTAAACTTCATGTTTTTTTTTCCTCAGCTCTCCTCTTTTTTCCTCCACTAAAATGTCTCCTGCTTGCCTCTTCTATGAGACATAATTTACCCCATTTCATTTCACCCTTTCTCTTCCCACTACATTTCTCTCTCACCGTTCACCTTGATTTCTTTTAAGATATGATCCATCCTATTCAATTCACTCTATGCTCTCTGTCTCTGCGTGTGTGTGCATGTGCATATGTGTGTGTGCGTACATGTGACTACGTGTGTGTGTACGTGTGTATGTGTGTGTGTGTGTGTAATCCCACCAACTACCCAGACACTGAAAAATTTCAGGGGTTACAAATATTGTCTTTCCATATAGGAATGTAAACAGTTCAACTTTGGTAATTCCCTCATGACTTCTCTTTGCTATTTATTTTTTCATGCTTCTTCTCATTCTTGTGTTTGAAAATCAAATTTTCTTTTTAGGTCTGGCCTTTTCATCAAGAATGCTTGAAAGTCCTCTATTTCATTGAAAGACTGGTTTTTCCCCTGAGTATTTTACTCAGTTTTGCTGGGTAGGTGATTCTTGGTTATGGACCTAGTTCCTTTGACTTCTGGAATATCCTATTCCACAACCTTCAATCCCTTAATATAGAAGCTGCTAGATCTTCTGTTGTCCTGATTGTATTTCGACAATACTGGAATTGTTTCTTTCTAGCTGCTTGCAATATTTTCTCCTTGAGTAGGGAACTCTGGAATTTGGCCACAATGATCCTAGAAGTTTCTCTTTTTGGATCTCTTTCAGGTGGTGATCAGTGGATTCCTTGAATACTTAATTTGCCCTCTGGTTCTAGAATATCAGGGCAGTTTTCCTTGATAATTTCATGAAGGATGATGTCTAGGCTCTTTTTTTTATCATGGCTTTCAGGTAGCCCCATAATTTTTAAATTGTCTCTCCTGGATCTATTTTCCAAGTCACTTGTTTTTCCAATGAGATATTTCACATTCTCTTCCATTCTT
>JAQQSK010013563.1:0-11448 GCA_028658325.1 Potorous gilbertii
TGTGTGGCTTCCATTGTTCCAGAATTTGTTGGGAGTTCTTTTCAGAGGAAATCCATGGGTTGTGGGTTCAGAGCTAGCATATGTGATTCTTTCTACTCCCCCATCTTGGCTCTGCCCCCCAAATCTTGCTTTTCTTAAGGAAAGATAGAGAGACTCAAATCCCTGACAAATAGTGCAAGAGTTTAAACAGGAAGTTTAAAATTGAAAATCTCATTCACTGCTGGATTGACACTTTTTATATTCCCCTTTCTCTTTCACCCTGCCCCCTCATCCAGTTGAATATCCTTGCAAAATATGCAGCTAAAATGGATCCAACTAAATTTCCTTAGAGACAATGTATCCTAAACAGAAGCACCCTGGCGTCATGAACTCAGGCAAATGGTATTGGAAATGGGCACTATTCAAATATCTCCATCAGCAGCTATTCCCTTGGAAGCTGAATTCTCAATTCCATTAGTGTGCTTCAAAATTCAAAAATATTCTGTCATGGAATATTTCTGTCTGTTTTCCTCTGTGGAGACTTGTCCAGGGGGCTGTTAGCAAGTTCTGGAAAGCTGCCAGTAGAATAGGAAGGCCAGGAGATGCTATATTTTAAGAACGGACGGGAGAACAGGAAGCAGAGTATGTTAGGGAATTAACTGAAGCAAAGTTTAAAGGAAATTCACAAAGTTTAAATTACCCCAACAACAGAACTCCTGTGAGAGTCCTTGTGACCAGCAGGGTCAAAACCAAATCAGCAGAAAAGAGAGCATAGCTTTTCTTGTGAAGAAGAAATCTCAGTCCTATCATGAGAATAAAGAGGAGAAGGGAGTGCGGATGAGGCTCGGAAGGATCTAGTCCAGTGAACTTGAAAGGCAGTGATGAGAGTTTAAAAGCCAAGTCATAAAAAACACCTGAAAAGAAACTATTTGGCTCGAATTATCTGTATATACATATTTACCACTCCTATTGGATGGCAATGTCATTGAGAATAGGGAAGATGTCTTACCTTTAGGACTCTAGTCTAACACAGTATCTTGCTAGAAGGTGTCAAAGAAACATTTTCCATAAGCTGTTGAGTGGACCTTTTAATAAACATGTTCCAGAAAGATACCCTATGAAAAATTCGGGATGACCTGACCCCTTCAATGATGATTGCAGGAAAGAGATTTCTATCTCCCAGACTCTCCTTGCAGAAATATCACCTAAGAGGTACAGTCCTCATTAGCAGACAGAAGCTCGATTACATCTCTGCCATCTGGTTGTCGACTGTGTGAGTTAAAAGAAGTGGCATATAAGTAAGTTAGTTCCATGCGGGGTTTGAATCACTTGGCTTTCAGATGTTGATGTCTGGGTCTTAATGAGAAGCACACCTCTGAATGAGCAGCTCTAGGTATTCCAGTATCCCAAGATGTGTTAGTTCTGGCCTCTTATTGATAGGTGGCTAGTCACCATCCAGGAAGGACTTCTGGGACAGACCATATACATCAATCATCCTGGCATCCAGTGCATCACAGAAGTCTCTGACTTGTCAGTATTGTTGCATAGTCTTAGTCCTAATGAAGACCGGTTTAGACAACTGGTTTGATATCCCAAAATGACCAGTTGGATTGACTTTATTTTATAGACATAGATTAGAATTACTTTTGAAAGATCTTCTCATTAATAAAGACTACTTGGTGAAGGATTCTTTGGCCAGGATGACCTTTAAAACAAAGGGAAATACAAAAAGGTTCCAGTGTTTTCTTTTTCACATCATTTTTCTTTTGTTTCTACAGAAATTGGCAAAGTGTCAGGAAAGGACCAAGTGAATTCAAATCCAGTGAAGCTAACAAGCATTTATTAGGTGCCTACTATGTGTCAGTCACTCTTCTAAGCACTGGTGATAAGAACAAAATAGTGCCCTCAAGAAGTTTAGAATCTACAATCTCATAGAGATAACACACAACTATATAAAAACAAGATATATACATATATGTATATGTATACACATACATATGTGTGACTATATATGTGTATATGTATAGATGTGTATATATACAATATATATGTGTGTATATATTATGTATGTGTATATATCTATATATCTATATTTATATCTATATCTATACACATAATATTAAAAAGATACTAACCTTGAAGGGGGACAGGAAAAGCCTCTTACAGAAGGTAGAATTTAACAACAATACAGTCCGTAGATCATGTACTAACTAATAACTAAGCTGTCATTCCTCTAAATATGAGATCCTTGTCTACTGGCCAACTAAATATTCTACTAGAATTGCCTCATCATCACCATAATGACAATAACAGCTAACATTTATATAGGGCCTACTATGTGCCAGGCACTAGACTAATTTAAATTTATTATTCCATTTGATCCGCACAACAACCCTAGACTATCACTATCCCCATTTTACAAATGACAAAAATGAGGCAAACGGAGACTTACCCATGGGCTTACAGAGAGTGAGACCAAATTTTAACTCAGATCTTCCTGATTCCAGGCCTGGCACTCGGTTTACTATATTGCCTAGCTCCCCATTTCAGTTGAACCATTCTCATTATAAATAAAATGAGAAGACAAAAGGAAGTGGCAGCTAAATGGAAAGATGATGATCACAGGTTCTTCTTGGAGAGAGAAATAAAGGCCTTGAAGCTGGTTAACTCATATGTTCAAATGAAACAAATGGCCTCATCTCATGGAACAAAAACCACAAACATGAAAATGCAAGTAGGGCTTTGCCACAAATGTAACTGAATTCAGAGAGTTGAGGTTAGAGGACAGATCCTCCAAGCTAACTCTGTGGTTGTGAAGGCAGGAAAGGTAAGAATGTAAATATTGACTCCATATGCATTCAACCATAACTCTTCTTCTACATCTTATTTTCATACTCTTGGATTTTCCAGCAAATGCAGTTCACCGTTTGCACTATTCAATACTAGCTCTGACATGGACTGCCAACATATTCTCATTAGAATGTGGGAAGTTTAGAATTAACCTTGGTGTCTTTTCATGGGATCTACAACAGTAAGCACATTGTTGCCTTGCACATCCTTCCAGAAAAGGGAGACATATATTATAAAAGGGAGTGGAGATAAAAGTGTGGGACAGAGAGGGGGTATACAGTACCAGATCTGGGGAGGAGAAGTACTTGTTATTTTTGCTGTTCAAATGTTTCAGTTGTGATTGACTCTTTGGGACTCCATTTGGAGTTATTTTGGCAAAGATATAGGAGTAGTCTGCCACATCCTTCTCCAACTCATTTTACGGACGAGGAAACTGAGGTAAAATAAGGTCAAGTAACTTGCCTAGTGTCACACAGTTAGTATCTGAGGCCAGATTTGGACTCAGGTCTTCTTGAATTCTATTCTGTGGTTCTATCCATTGAGCTACCTAGCTTCCCTAAAGAGTAGAACCCTAGTATCTTTATTGCCATATGGGAAGGATCGAAGACAGCATTTAATCGGCTCAGAGAAATGGGATACCTCCACCATTTCTCTCCCAGAAATTCCTGGTCCTTTTCTCTGCAATAGGATTCCCTAAAAGACAGGAGGAAAATAAAAATGTACAAGGCTACCTACAGACACAGAGGAATGGGAGGAGGAAGCAGACTAGATATAAAGTGAGGGTAGATATTTGATTTAGCAATCATGGGCTGGCACTCTCTCTCTCTGCCTTCCTCCTCTCTTCCCTCTTCTTCTTCCTCCCTTTTTTTCTACTTCTTCCTCAAGCAAAGTATCAAGAAAATTTTTGGCTTGCCTTACTGATAATCTCATCCTTTAAAACATGGAGAAAGGAGAAATTATTTTCTACATATAATTGTCAGCAACAAGAAGAATCTGGTTGCTTGAATGCAAAGGATAGGGAACTTTCTGGGGAAATAACCAGTACCTCTCATCTCATCTTAGAGTTTGTAATAGGGAAGTAGAGGAAAGCCAGACATGGACCCTAAACTGGGGAAAGCAGATTTCAAAGGAGAAAATAGGTAGGTAAAATTTTATAACAGAACACAAGCTAGGAAGGATAAGAAACTCTAAAATTTAAATTGTAAAGACATAAAGAGTAGAAGTTTCAATGAGGGGGAAAAATAGGAGTTGTCTGACAAGACTAATGTGTATGCACGGAGAACTATCCAACCAATTTAGATTCTTAAAAGATCTATGTGGAAGACAGAACCAAGGTCAGGTTAACAGAAGAGGAATACAAACGCGTGGCATTGTCTTGTCAGTAGGATGTCAGGAATGCTAAAGCTCAGAATCAGCAAAGGCTAGGGAGAAAACCTAAGGACAAGAGAAAACTAAGTTGAGAGAAGAGAATCAAAGGAGGGATAGGACCTTTGGTCAGGGTGAATGGAATGATGATAACTGACAACAGAGAAGAACAGAGAACCATTCTATTTTTGTTTCTGTTGTCTCTGATGAGAAGTGCACCATAAAGGACAGAACGAAAAGACTGAGAGGTGGTATACAAACGATAATTATAAAGATAGATAAAACATAAAACACCGAATTCACTTGATGAATTCTAGTCACCTGACCCAGAAGAATTACAGTCTTGCTTATTTAATTAGCTGATAGATGTAACTACTAAACTACTCTCAATGATATTTGAAAGATTAAGGTAATGTCAAAAGTTACTATAATTTATTTTTTGTAATCTGCATCCTATATGCCAATGAGCTTAGCTTGTACCATGACAAAAATCTGGAACATATTCTGAAACAGATGATGATAGAACATTTAGAAAAGAAGTATTCACAAAGTGCCCACATGGCTTAAGAAAGAATAAATAGGTCAAGACACATTAACCTTACTTCTTTTCTGAAAGGCATACTACATGCCAGAGATTGTTTATCTTGATTTTCTGAAAGTATTTGATAAAGCATCTCATGACATTCTTGTTAAAAAAAGAATAGAGGGATTTGAGCTAAAGAAAGACAATGATTCAAAACTCATTTAAGGTTCAGATTGCAGGATCATTTTAAGTCAACCTGGAAGGGAGTCTATAGGAAAGGACCTCAAGGATTTGTGCTCTTTAAATTTTTTCAATGACTTGGATAAAGGCAGTCATGAACCAATTAGTATATACAATAATAATGAAACCCATGAAATGATCATATTATTTGAATTCTCACTGTATATTTCCATTGGGCTAGAACCAATTACCATATAATCTATAATTATAACTTCAAACAGCATAAATTCAAATATATACACTACACAGCATTCATTAGTCATACTAATTGGGCCCTACCTGTCCATGGTATATTTTTCAAATACAGATGACACAGAGAGGGAAATGAGAGGTCATAGAGTGGATAACAGGACTTGAATCCACAAAGAGCTTGACAAATATGAACATTAGCTCAAGTCAAGTGATATGGAATTTAATGGGGGAAAATGTAAAGATTTGCACTTGGGTGCAAAAATTCAACTTAACAATTATGAAATGGAAGACATGGGGAAATGTAACAGCTTCTCTGAAAGTGATTTAGGGATGATAGCAGAGTACAAGTTTGTGGTTCATTATGAGTCAGCCATATAAAAAGACAGCAGTATAATAAGACAACCAAGAAAAATAAATAATACCATTTTGGGTTGCATTAAGAGAAGAAGCACAGGCTCCAGAAACAATATGACGGTGTGACTACATTCTGCTATGTAGACTACCTCTGGATTATTGCGTTCATTTCTGAGCAATTCAATATAAAAAGGACATTGATAAACTTTAGAGAATCTAGGAGAGAGCAATCAGAATGGTGAAAACTGAAGGTCAGTTGAAGAAAATGGTGACGTTCAGCCTTCGGAAGAGAAGAATCATAAGGGATAAAATCACTGTTTTCAAATATTTGAAAAGCTATCATGGGAAGCATTAGAGTTCTGATTGTGACTATAGAGGAGAACTAGAAGTAGTTGATGGAAAGTGTAAAGGGGCAATTTGGGTTTGATATTGGGGAAAAACTTCCTAATAGTTAGATCTCTTCCAAAGTAGAGTAGGCTGCCTTGAGAAGTGCTAAGTCGCCCCTCCTGGGAGGTCTTCAGGCAAAAGCTCGATGTTTTTTGTTGAAAACATTGTTGTAAGAATTATTTAGAGTTCTGTTTGTGACTATAGAGGAGAACTAGAAGTAGTTGATGGAAAGTGTAAAGGGACAATTTGGGTTTGATATTGGGGAAAAACTTCCTAATAGTTAGATCTCTTCCAAAGTAGAGTAGGCTGCCTTGAGAAGTGCTAAGTCGCCCCTCCTGGGAGGTCTTCAGGCAAAAGCTCGATGTTTTTTGTTGAAAACATTGTTGTGAGAATTATTTTTCAAGCTTGGTTTGCACCATATGGCTACTGAAGTAATTTCCCACTACGACATTCTGTGATTCTTTGAATGTATAATTCATCAATATCATTATCACAAGAATAAAAATAAAGAACTTTAAAAGTTATAGCAATTTTCATGTATATTTTCTGAGCTTCAAAATATTTTGACAATTAATACAAACATTATTATCTCCATTCAATAGATGAGAAAACTAAGAAAGAATGAGTGACTTGTCCATACTAACACTGCTGGTGAATGTCACGTCAGCAGTTAACATCCCAAAATTGTTTAGATTTTAACAAATAGAAAACAACTGGTTATAGGGACCATTTTCATATGAGTTGATTACAGTCAGATCACCCATTGGTTAGAGCCAATACCAAGTACGAAAAAATAGGTTGTTTTTGTTGTCTTCCTTTCTCAAAGAGGACCATGACATCAGGAAGGTGATGCCTCGATTTGCAAGTACGTTGGTAAAAGGGAGGGAGGGAGGGATGTGCCATGTCACCAGCCTTTCTTTCTCCTCCAAAATCATATGAGTCCAGTGGCAAGATATAGATCAAGATGACTGGAGATGGCCCAGATGCAGTGGGAGACCTTGACCTTTTTAAGCTAAGGTCTTTCTGAGTTTTCACTTGGACTGAATTTGTACTTATTCAGTGATTAAGGCTAGGTAAGAAATGAATCAAGAAATGGCCCCTTTTACCTAATTTTAAATAATCAATCTGGGAAGGGAATCAGGGTTTCTGCCCCAAACAGAAACAATTACTATTTATATTGACTCTGAGCCATCAGGGCCCAAATATGACCACTAAGTGGGTGTTGGACCAATTGTTGGCTAATCAATAAGAGCCAGAGTGAATTGGGTTTACAATATGGTCTTTAGGAAGGAAATCTAACCCATAAACTCCAAGATATCTTGCTAGGTTTCAGTCATCAAAATTTACATTCTTTTGGGCAGATCACACACATGTAAGTGTATGATACCCTAAGTGTATGATATCCCTATGATACAGAGGGAGAATAAAGAGGGAAGGGGAGGGGAGGGAAAGGGAGGAAAGAAGGAAAGGAAGAAGGAAGGAAGGAAGAAGGAAAGGAGGGAGGGAGGGAGGAACAAAGAGATGGAGCTGTGTAGCCCAACTGGAATTAGCCCCAGTGGGACAGCTCAGACTACTCACAGGTTCTTGTTTTTCCTTCATTCTCAGAAAGAAACTATGACATCAGGAAAGGGATATCATAACTTGCAAGTGAATTGGATTTAAGTGAAGGAGCGTTGTGCAAATCATCAGCCTCACTTTCTCCTGTAGTCCAGTGGCAAAATATAGATCAGGATGATTGGAAGGGCCCCCCAAGATGAAAGAGTAAGTAATATAATAGAGTGAAAAGAATAGTGTTTCTTGAGTCAGAGGGTCAAATTTTACCTCTTATGTTTACTAGCTGGGTAACCTTGGGTAAGTCACTTAATCTCCCTGGTGCTAATTTTTCTCATGCATAAGTAAAGGGAGACAGTTGGGTTACATGCCCTCTGAAGTGCCTTCTATCTCTAAATCTAAAGACCTGTGATCATGAATAGAAAATATCATGCCTAATTGAGGAAACTTCAACAGGTCCTATTTAAGCAACTTGTTGCTAAAGAAAGAGAGAGAGAGAGAGAGAAGAAAAAAGAAAAAAAGAAAGTGAATATGATGATGGACATTAACACATATTGTTGTCACATCTTAAGGAAGCTTAAGTGATATAAATCAATTTCCACAATAAGGAAACCAAACCAAATCAAAGACCTAGAATCTAATTCAGGTAGCAAACAGTTGATGGCTTTGTCATCAGACAAATTTGGCAGCCAAGAGCAATAAAGGTTTAAAGTTCTAAATTTAACTCCAAGTAATATGGAAAATAATCTCAGAAGATTAACAGAAAGGCAGTCTTTCAAAATAGAAGCAGTTGTGAAAAGATATTTCAAAAAAATTTGATGAGAGATCAAATTTAGCCAACTGATACCAAAGTCATTTAAGAATGAACCTTAACAACAAACAGATAAAAAATAATAAACGCCTGTAAAGGCTTTTTCTATTATAATGACTATGGAGCATTTCACATTTGAACCTTAAAATCATAATCTCTAATATAAATAGCACCAAAGAAAACAAAGACAGGAAGAATAATTAGAATAAATCACTTAAAGCATAGGCATTGTATGTGAAATGATTTTGAGGGCATTTAGGGATCAATTCTCTTGTTATTTTAAGGAGAGGATGAATGTCTTAGACCTTATTAATGCACAAAAATGTTGGGTAAGTGGATATCATTATCTGTTGTTCAAAATAACTACTTTCTAATGTTCATAAAATTTTTATGAGAATAATCAATGCAGTTTATTAAGGATGCTCTTGATATATATATATATATATATAGACACCCTCTCCCACACTGTCTGTAACATACACAAACTAACCTACGGACTAGCAACAGAACTCAGCTCTAGCCTCCTCCATTCCTGTGTTAAGGAAAATCAAAAAGTAGAAGCTCGTTCTGGATGGAACTGCAGCATGGCAGCATTGTTTGCCGTAACCTCAGCCAAAGAAGTGAAGAAGAGAAAGAGTTGGGGCAGAGGAGCATTCTAATAAACCTGAGGGAAAGAGCCTAGAATAAAACTGGAGTCAGTTCTGTCCCCCATCTCTCTCCTCCACCTGCTGAAGTCATTTGGGGCAGAGCCCATTGAAATATCAATTGCCCAATGTAAGAGAAACCTGAGATGGCTTTGAGGGCTATCCTAGAGGGAAATTGCAAACAACAAGGAAAGATTCAGAAAGTGAGAAACAGGAGAACATAAAGGGGAAAGAATGAAATTACTAAAGATCTCAGGAAGAAAACTCAATTAAAAATTTTGAGCATAAGTAAATAAACCAACAGGGAAGACATTATTTACAGAAGGAAATGGAGCCTCCAGATCAAGTAAGTTAAGACCTCTGTGAGTATGTATTGCAAAAAAAAAAAAAATCAAATCAAATCAATGTTTGATTAAAGGGAAGGGGCTGACTTAGGTAGTTTCCTTATGTGCATGTTCATTAAGGGGAAAAAAAAAAACCAAGAGATCTTTGTCCATATCCTTATCTCCACAAAACAGAAAGACAAATGTTTGCCATCATCAACATGCAGTTCAAAATAGAATCCAAATTTAAAAAAAGGGATTCCCTAAAGATTATAAAGAAGCCCAGATGAACCTATTTTTGGATTATATAGTATTTATTGCAAGCTCCTAAATGACACCCATAATTGCTCAAAGGAGTAACTGTCCCAAAAAGTTAAAAAAAAATAAACCAAAAAACATCCATTGTTCAAACAGTTAGATGGATATCAGATAGAGTTGGTCTCATGAATGCACACAGCTTAGAAGGATACTGAGCATGGAGAATGAGCTAAGCCCAGAAATAAACAGGAGAAGGAGGGAAAATAATTGACTTTGGGATATTGCTCAGTGCTTTTAGTGACCCTAAGCTTCTCCCTGAAACAAATCCAGTATTCTTCTGTTGGGTAGTATGGTTTAAATGATAGAATACTATACTCATCAAAGAATTAAAGATAAATGTCATCAGCAGGTCAAATGGAGTTTAAATGATAGAATACTATACTCATCAAAGAATTAAAGATAAAGGTCATCAGCAGGTCAATGGAGAGATGCATGGTGAGCATAAGAATGCTGCCATAGATGACTCGCCAAGAACTGGGCAAGAACAGTAATGTAAATTATATCATTGGAGGAGAGCATGGTAGGTTACTAATATCATGAGAAGAGGTAATCAATTGACAGTTTACCTTCTGTGTTCTATTCATATCCATGGAATGTCAAGAGAACATAAGGAAAGCTGCCATCATGTTAGATAGATTCCCTGAAGAGAATTTACATGAGGACATATTAAAGAACAATTCAGGATGAGAGAACATTGCATCACGATGTGCGTCACTGCAACATAAATCGAAATATTTAAGTATAGATATAGAATGTGTCCAATATCATCCAGTCTTAGCTAACCTCAGAAATTCATATCACAGGCCATAGTTGGGACTGAACAAGATAGTGAATGGAACAGACCATAATTAAGCCCAGTCTTATTTCAGTTTTGAGGTAAGGAATGTACATTAGTGCATTGAAAATCCTTGACTTATTGTTGGTCATTCAAATTTCAATCCCTCCTAAAGAAATGAAAGTCTATTGTTGGTAATGTAATAGCCTCATATGGTGTATATGTATAAACGTGTATATATGTGAATATATACATACAAATGTGTGTATACATGCACATTACGTGTTCTGTTTAAGTGCTACTCTATTTCAATGAAAAATGAAGTAGATTCTGCTCATCACTCCACAGTCCCTGGCCCAGAGCTGAGTGAACCCTCTACAGAAAGTAGAGCAGAGTGCCAAAGATGCCCCTGATAGGGTTCACAGAGTGAAAAACATTCAGAATCTAGCCGTGACTGCATTCTCTGACATGCTCATCTCACAGAACTCTAAGGTCTCAATAATTCACCACAGTCACTGTGTTCAGACAGTTTACTTGGAAAAGTGAGTTCTGAGGCAAGGATTTTGGCAGGTCTTAAAATATTTCCCTCTGTGCAACAGAAATCACATCTCCATCATCTGCACCTGGGAGTGAAGTAAAGCATAAAAGGGAAGAGAAATGAGGAGCAAATGATGGCTGCTTTATAATTCACCTTTGTCATAGAGTGAGCCTGGCCCTGTCCTTCTACTTCATGCAAGAGTCCTTCAGTAAATAAAGTTTCACTAATACAGATATATACATATACATATGTATATGTTTACATATGTATATATACACATGCATATATGTGTGTGCACATGTATGCACATGTGTATACATGTGTGCATACATATGCATATATAATACTCACATACACATATTTATATGTATACATATATGTGTGTATATACATATATATGTATATATATATATATATATATATAAAATGTGTGTGTATTTTAACTTAGATAAATACAGAGAACCTATAGGTTTCAAGCTAACCAACATTTATCTCCACTATTCCAATAACCCACTCTCTTAAAAAGATGCCTTATTGCCTGATCTATTTCCATAGCCACTTTAAGCTAGGGATGTGGGCATCACAAAATTCAAAACCT
>JAQQSK010013564.1:0-11447 GCA_028658325.1 Potorous gilbertii
TTGCTTATCAAAACTGCTAATGACATCAGGGTGAAGGGGTTGACAATAGAACCGAGATCCAAAAAGATCTTGATAATCTAGAAAATTAGGCTGAATCTAACACAACCAAATCCAGTGGCAGAAAATGCAAAGTCTTATACTTGGGTTCAAAAAACTGTTATCACAAATGCATGAGATCAGGAGACAGAGCTAGTTAGATAGCAGTTTGTGTGAGAGGGATCTGAGGGTTTAGTAAAACTGCAAGTTTGTGAGTCAATAGTGTAATACGGTGGTGAAAAAAATTATGTGATCTGAATTGAAAATAAAGAGAAGCCCATCTTCTAGAAATAAGCATGTGGTTGGGCTTCTGTTTCCTGCACTGATCCGCCATTCAACGGGGAGTTTTGGGCTCAATTCTAGGATCCACAGTTTAAGACCTGATAAACTGAAGACAGCATGGTGAAAGGTCCTGAGTTCATACCACACAAGGATAAGGTGAAGGAGTGGGGAATTTTAGTTTAGAGAAGATCACATGGTGACAGCCTTTCAGATACTTGGAGCTCATCTTAATGAAGTATTTCCACTGCACTTGTTGTAAAGTTTTTGAAATAGATTTCTAAGTAAGTTCAAATTCAATTTAATAAGCATTTATTAAGCACCTGCTAGATGGAATTATAACAATAGCTAACATTTGTGTAGTGCTTATTGTATAAGCCAGGCATTATGCTAAGTGCTTTACATTTATTATTTCATTTGATTCTCATAACAACCCTGGGAGGTAGTTACTGGCAATGATAACAGCTAACATTTATACACTGTGTATTCCACTAGTGCCACGTGTTACCTCATTTGGTCCTCATAGCAACTCTGGGAGGAGGTTTTAAAATTCTCTCCATTTTACAGATGAGGAAAATGAGACTGGCAGAAGTTAGGTGTCTCGTCCAGGGGTCGCACAGCTACTAAGCATCTGAGGCTGGATATGAAGACAGATCTTCGTGACTTCAGCACTATCCACTGCGCTCTAGTGTACAATTTCTCTCCTCTTTGAAAATGAACTCCCTGCAGGCAAACACTATGTTTTTGCGTTTCTTTGTGTCTCTCCCAGTTGGCATGGTGACTGGCACACAGTAAGGGCTGGTTTGATGCTTGTTCTTTGTTCTTGAAGAGGACCCAGACATCAGGATAATAAGTGTTTGTTGACTGCAATCAAATCTCTCCCTCTACCATTTCTACATTTTCACATAATGAACTATGGACTGATATGGGGGTCCAAAAGGGGATTCCTTGGACACTGATGACGAATATAGATTGCTACAGAAACACGAACATCTGTCCCATTTTACATTGATTTGTTGACCCCTTGCCAGTTTCACCCATCTTAGAGACAATGGAGGTGGCTCATTTAGGTCTCATGCCAAAGCTTTCTGTTTTTGCTTCCATTGTTTTTCACAGTTTTAAAATTAATTTATAATCTTCTGTCATACTACTTTAAAGTGTTTTAACAATGTACTATAAACTGCCTTTGGCTGCTATGCCTCTGCTTGGGAAGAGCAAGTGTTTTCTGACTGAAGCAATTTTGGGACTCCTTTTTTAGAATTTCAAGGACTTGTCCAAGGTCACACAGACAGTAAGTGGCAGAGCTGGAAGTTAAACCTATGAATCAAAATCAAAATAGGATGCTTTCCACTGGATCATATGACCTCCTAACATAAGGTCAAGTTCTGTAGGAAATTGTTATAATCAAGTTCAATTCCTTTGCCCAGAGGTAGTGTGGTTCAGTGGGAAAGAACGCTAGATTTGGAATCAGAGGACCTAAGTTTGAATTCCAGTTTTCTCACTTACAACTTGTGAGACCTTGGGCAAGTCACAACCTCTTGGGAATTTATTTTCCTCATCTGTACGGTAATGAACTAGATGACTTTGCACATTTCTTTTAGCTCTTGATCTATAACCCTGCAACCCTACTGTCATTTCCCAATTTTTGGCACTGACAACTTGTAGGAATAGCTCGGATTGGAAATATTAAAATTGTTCAGTATCTTATTTAGTCATTTTTCTTTTGGTCCCTGATTTCTGAAGGTTTATGGAAAAGTGTTATTTTATTTGAGATTGAGTCTTTCTCTCATGTCCAGGCTCCTTCTTCATGTGCCTTCTTTTGCATCCTTGTCCCCACTCATCATATGATACTGGTCTTAGTGTGGATACCAGACTGGTATAGCCCAGTGATGCTCAGAATTCTGTTACTTTAGAAAAGAAATATGACTTCATTGCTTCTTAACCCCTGGAATGAAAATTTGTATTCTACGTATATACATACATAAACACATTCGTATACATGTCATGTTGCTAGAAGTTGCTGTTTTTAAATTTCCTATTCATACACTCAGTTATTAGCACAATCGTATGACATAGTATGCTAGATCTTCAGGCTTAAACCACAGGTTGATTTCTTTCTCCCCACTTTTTATTAAATCACTGCCATGACTGATGTTCTGCCAACTTGTAGGCAAAAGTGCCCTGAATGGTTTGATTTTCAATCAGCAGCCATGATTTCCTCTAATGTTCTATCAGTTTTCACCATATTTAACCCCTCCTAGACTTCACAAGTCCAAGATAGAATAACATAAAGCCTTAAGTTAATGTAACACTGCTTCAGATTTTCTTCTGAGGTCCTGTAAGGAACTTGATAGCCATGAAGGGTTATCTTTTGCATATGAATAAATAGTGTAAATAGGCTCTAAATCACTAATAATTAGAGAAACAAAAATTAATAAAACTCTGATATACTGTCTTACATCCATCATATTGGCTAAGTAGACAAAAAAGGGAAAATGACAAATGCTTGAGAGGATATGGGGAAATAGGTTCATTGATGTACTACTCTTGGTGGAGCTATGAACTAGTCCATTCTGGAAAGCAGTTTTAGTTGTGTGAAAGACTTAGGTACTCTGATCAATCCAATGATTTAAGACAATTCCAAAGGAATCATGATAAAAAATGCTATCTCAAGAGAGAAAACTAAGGCTCTCTGAGAGAAAATTGAAGTATAATTTTCTCACTTGTTTTGACTTTGTTTTGTGATATGACTAGGAAATGTTTTGCATAATTTCACATGTATAATTTTACCTTGGGCAAATCACTTAACACTGTTTGCCTCAGTTTCCTCATCTGTAAAATTAACTGAAGAAGTAAATGGCAAACCATATCTTTGCCAAGAAAATCCCAAAAGGAGTCATGAAGAGTCAGACATGAATGAAAATGACTAAACACACGCATCTTGCATCATGAGGGCAAGAGTATTTGGGAAGGGGATGAGCCTGACAAGAAAGTCATATTTTGGGAAACTGGGTGAAAGAGATTTGTACTGAAGGCAGGAGACCGGGGTTCTATTTTTTGAAATTTACCATGGAATTCTGATTTTTCCTCTGTGGGGGTTGGACAAGGTGGTTTCTAAGTATTCTTTCAGCTCTAATAGAAGTGAATTTTGTAGTGTTTGCTTCCGTGCAAAACTTCCTTTTGAATTCTTTTTCCATCAGAAACCATACAAAAATTAAAATCCCACCATTAAATTAAATGAAACTTAATTTAATTGCCAAATAATTAACAAGACACCACCAAGCCTGTTTAAAATGCTAGTGGGGCAAAGGACATGTGCTCTTTTATCAGACATCTGTCTGGCAGCCTGAATCTAACCCCGATACTGGAGATGGGAACAGGAAAGAAGAGTCAAAGGAGTCAGCAAGGATGGGCAGGAGGAGATCATTTTAATTGTGAATGATGAAGAGAAGGTACTCATGAAGAGGAATTCATGGTCATGGGAGCGGTGGATAGAGGGGAAAGCAGAGAGAGGAGAAGAGAAAAGAATGAGTGGCAGGTCCAAGCATGTACTAGGGACTTCTTCAGCTCTCAGGAGATCACTGGTCTGTGAAAAAGCTCAACCCTCTTAGGGGATTCTTCATCTATGAGAGAGGCCAGTAGCCCTCATTGGAGAGAGGGAGCCTAGATGGTTCCAACCATATTCTTGGTCTGGCTACCCATTCTCTCCTATTCCATCCATGGACCTGCTTTATCTTTATAAGACCATCACCAAAGTTCCAGAGAAGAGATCACCCAAGGGAGAGTACTCACCAAACTGAGGTCCACTCTGGCTATTTCTCCTAGGTCCTCAGCACCAGGTCTGAGTCCCTATCAGGGAAGTTACCCTTGCCTCAAAATGACATCCCTTCACCTGGGACCCAGAACTTCCTTCTAGAGTCAGAGGCCTTGGGAGATTCTTCTCTGATGGAAGGAATTCCTCCAGTGTACCAGTGGGAACACTGACATCATAGTAACAGCATCTATGGCCACTGTTCTTTACAAAGTGCTTTTTTCACTACACTGCGGTGAAGCACAGGGGCAAATATTCTACTCCCCACTCTACCACCACCACCAATAATAGCAACAGACATTTATATGGTGATGTCATGCTTACAAAATGCATTTTTATGCATGATGTCATTTCAGCATTATGATAACCCTATGATATAGGTAATAGAGAATATTTTTATTCCCGTTCTGCAGTGAATAAAATTGATTTGCCCCAGGATAGGTGACCAGTAAATGGCAGAGCCATGCTTTGAACCCTAATGTTCATGTTGTTCCCAGTTCAGTTTCCACTTCCATTTATTACTCATGAAAAAGGGCAAGGTCTCTGTGCAGACCTAAGCCTAAGAACCTTCCAAAGCTCGTTCACCCTAACCCCTCCAGTGGTGGACTCCTTTGTAGCCCCATGCCATCTGGATGGGTGCTATGCATCACCTTAGAAAACTGCATTCCAGACCAGGCACAGACAGACTGACTCATCTACCAGCAGGATTTGTGCTTTTGAAACAGCAATTGTTCCAGTCTTCCCCTTCTTCGTTAAGGCACCAAAACCTGCATCTGCTCTTTTAAGCCCCACTTCCAAATACCCATCCAGAACAGTGATATTCCCTAACTCCTCTTCTCCTGGACTTCACCAGAGACAAGAACTGGAAGAATCACCGGATTTAAAAGCCCAGGAACTCAAAGGTCACCTAGTCCAACCCCTCACTCAATGCAGGAACCCCCCTAAATCATTCTCAACAAGTGATTATATAGCCTCTTTTCAAGTTCCTCTATTGACAGGCAACTCACTACCTATCAAAGTAGAACAACTCCAAGTCCACTGCTCTTAATCATTAATTCTGTCATGCTAGCTAAGAATCAGAAATAGTTTTTAATGGGAAAGCAGCAACATGTAGTAAAATCAGAAGACCTGAGCTTTAGTCCTGCCTCCAGTACTTATACGTCATATGACCTTGGGCAAGTTATTTAATGTCTCTGAGCCTCAGTTTCCTTATCTATCAGCATATTAGACTAGATGGTCTTGAAGGTTCTTTTCAATTAGAATAGCCTGTCATTTTGTGGGATCGAAGTTCAGAAGGCAAATGACTTGCTGGAAGATTTCATTCCCACCCCAATGCTTTGAGGCCCCTTTTAAAAAGAAGGTGAAAGTCATTAATTAGATATAGACAACCAGCATAAGAAAACCGTCTCAAGAAAACAGAAACCCATGGAACTATCTGACCATACGTCAGTCAACAAATGTTTTTTCATGTAGGTACTGTGCTAAGCACCGGGGATACGAGAAGCTCGCTGTCTAATGGGGGAGGCAACAGGCAGAGTGATTATGTGAGATCAGATGGTCAATAGTGGTCAGTTCTCCAAGTGAAGGCTAAATCTCCCGACTGGGATTCAGTTCCTGAGTATCATTTAGTTCTCCAGGGATGACACTGGACACTGAAGCAACCAAATACCTTCCTAATCTAATCCCATGTTGAACCAACCCCCTATTTTAAGTGAGAATATGACCCAAAGACCTTAAAAATGAAATGCTAGCTCAAGATGCAGTATAAACTACCCCAAAGGGCAGAGACCATTTACCCAGTAGCCTATAGAAAGAGGCTACGTTTGTGTCCTTTTAGGGGAAGGAAGGAGCATAGTGTAATGGAAAGGACTCTAGATTGGAGGTTGGGAGATCTGAGTGCTAGAGCAGATTTTACCAAGTCCTAAGGGTTCCTAAGAAAACTAGTCTCCCTGATCCGCTGCAGAGCACTGGTTCACCTTATACAAGGTAAAGTCTGGACAAATGGTTCCTGGAGAATATAACCCTCCTAAAGGATTAACTGTGGGGAACCAGAGTACGCATGAATCAGGGAGGAAATAAGAATCTTATTGGTCTGTACTTAGCATAGGTCTCCTGGAGTACAGGCTTATTTGTGCTCCTCTGGAGCACAAGGACAGATTTAGGGAAGTGGATACACTTTAGGGTCTCAGAACCTTCCCTAGATATGGTGGAAGTCAGAATGCACGCAAATGTACTCAGCAGTGTGGGTAGTATGGCATAGTGTAGTGCTGGATCTGGAGTCAAAAGATCTGAGTTCAAACCCTGGTTTTGTCGTTTACTACCTGTTTGACCTTGGTAAGATCACAGCCTCTCAGCCCCAGTTGGCTCATCTCTAAAATGAAAGTGCTGGACTAGAAGACCTCTAAGGTTCACTTGAGCTAGAAATCCATGATCCTACGTTTCTTAGAAGCTACCAGGCACAGATCAGTCATATACTCTCTGTAATTATGTCTTTTTGTGGGTGGTCCAACCTAATGTGCATCCACCCAATGCACCTGACTTGATCAGAGCCCCAGGGGCTACAAACCCCATCATGCATATCACCTCATTGTGAGGAAGTAGTAGTGAAGGCTAGAGTTCACATGGCAAGTTCCATCCTCTGGTCTCTTTAAATCACACAGTTCATTACCACCTCTTTCAGGAAGCCTCTTTTAATTAATCCCTTTATACTCTCGAAACTGAAGGACAAGTCTTACCCTACTCCTCTCCTTTAAAGCACTTTTTTTTGTATTGGAATTTTCTTTTAATCACACAAATGAAAAGTTAGCAGGTAAGAAATTTAAATGACACAATATGGCAAAAATAGCAAAGAACAAACTGAAAAATAAACTCTTAAAAGGAGGGATGCCTAAAACATGAAAATTCAACCTTCATGAGTATTTCATTTTCAGTTTTGATTGACATTTGCTGAGGAAAAGAAATCTTTTTAAATAATAGTATTGATATCTATATGCATTATTTACTGACTGGATAAAATGCTCCTTGTGGTCAGGAACCATTTCTCATCTATATGTTTAATAGCCTACGACCAGCCTAAATGATCTGTGTTCACATAACATTTGTTGGTTGGCAGGCCCAGCTCCTCACTGATCAGGCCCTCAGCCTTAAACTGTCATGGGAGAGAAACGCAAAGAAACAAGGCAGCTAAAATATACTTGAAGGCCTGTTTCTTTATCTATAAATAAAACAGAGGATTTTTTATGTATGTACCTTATATAAAACAAAAATATCTGTTCTCTCTGCCTCATATGGTTGCTATAAGGATAAAATAAGATAATATATGTGAAAGCATTTTTTTTAAATTGTAAGGCTCTGTATGGATGGAACATAGTGGTCTCATTCTCTGTCTCCTTCCATTCCAAAGACAGCTGAAAGGAGTTTGATTCTCTTGGAAGGATGACTGTTTATTCAGCTAGCATCACAGAAGGAGACGGGAAGCCTGGGGGCCTGATCTCTAGTTTCAGCTCTGCCACTGACTTTGTGCATGACCTTGAAGTCACGTCCCGTAACAGTTTTCTCTTTTTCAAAATGAAGGGCCTGAGTTAGATGATACCTATAGTAGCCATCTCATAGGCTTGTTGTGAGGCTCAAAGGACTTACTATCGATAGGCAAAGCACTTTGCAAAACAAAATGATACATACACACATATATTTATTGACATATATACATATACATATATATGTGTGTGCATGTGTGTTTATATTTATATCTGTCTATCTAGCTATCTATATCCAGGCAAATACACACACATATATATATGTATATATATGTGTGTATATTATATATAGTATGTATATATAGTTACACACATATATATCCACTCACATTTATATTTTTATATGTATCTGTGTATATACACACATAGTATATACATACATATTTATATGTATACCCAGTCACATATATAAGTATTTCAATACAGATAGGTAGATTGATTATATATATGACTTTCACTGGAGTAAGAAACTCCCAGCGAGGAAATTCTTTGTTAATGCAAAAGTTAGCACCTTCTCTGGAAAGGATAGCCAGAGAGACATCTAGAACACTGAGAGGTTAAATGACTTGCCCTGAGCAACACAGCCAGTGTGTATCACAGGAAGGACTCGAACCCAGGCCTTTCTGACTGTAAGGCTGGCTCTCTGTCTACTTAGATAAAGCTGCCAATTGTACTCTCATTTTACTAAAATAATCACCAAGAAATTTAGATCATCAATTTCATTAGTTCCTTATAGACTATGCCACACTGAGTCTTAAAGCACAGTATAAATGTTAGTTATTATTTTTAGATGTTCTGTACGATTTCTTTACATTCCAACAGTTTCTGTTCCATTCTAAGCTCTGTTCCAGTTCAGACATTCTGTATGTTCAGATCCTTAGAACTCTAACGCTCTGATTCTGCCATCTTCCAGAAATGCTATTATGATGCCATCCTTGTCCTCTGCTGGCAACCTCAGCAGTTTTGACCATTTTGGGCATAGGGCTAAGATCCTGAGTCACCTCTCCCCCTCTCTACCAACAAGTTCCCAGGTTTCTTCCTTCTTCCCTTTTCTATCCCTAGAAATGATAACTTAGTAGGTTAAATGGATCATCCACTTACCTTTGAGATCTCAGAGCTTTCTCATGGAGATACTTCATTCAAGCTGAAAGAGACAGGAAGGTTTCCATTCTTAAGCCCCTCCTGGGGCCCAGACTTAAGAGCAAAGAAAGAAGAGATGTCACAGTTCAGTTCCTTCATGAGGAGGACCTAGAAAGCAGATGGAAGGGCAAGGATCCTTTGACCCTGCAGAGATATTATCCCAGCTTCAATGGTGACTGCCAAGTATCTTCAGTGTCCTACCAAAAGTCAATGAGGCCCCTGTGCCAAAAGGCTCAAAAGATCTTCCCCCACCACAATCATACAAGGGTTTGAGTCGAGGCAGAAAGATACCAGTGAAACTGCTCTAGTCCCTGCCGAGTCCCCTGTGTGCCATTCTCATCTTGAACTCCTCATGTCTTCCTGTGTATGGGCTGTGACTACCTTCCTGTAAGATTTCAAAAGCTAACAGTCTCAGAGACAAATAACTGAGCTGAGTCTGCCCCAAGCCTAGCTTCCTGGATCAGCCACCAGTCTGATAAATTGAGAGGGCAGATGGTGATGGCGACAGATAGAGAGGATGCTTTATTCTTACAGCCGAAATCCTGTACAAACTCAAACAGGGTTCCAAGGAGGAATCAGGTAGAATTTTCAGTCCTAATAAAAGAAAAGAAAAGGTTCCAAAGCTGTTGACTTTCCTTTTTATCTGCCTTGAAAAAAAAAGGAAACGAAAAGGAAGCATCAATATTAATATGCATACTGGACAAGTGGAAATATTGAAATAGAAATGTGGAAAGTAAAAACCCAGAGTGCTGCTGAGTTGGGACAGCTCCTAACTTCTCTTACTGTGATGTTATTCCTCTATCTTCATCTCTGGTTGAGTTGTTATTCTAGAACTGGATCCAGTTCAGACTCTTGGCAACCAAGGCTCCATGACAGGGGTCCTCAACCTTTTTTGTCTTATGGACCCATTTGGCAGTCTGGTAAAAAGCCTTTGAACTTCTCAGAGTAATAGTTTTAAATGCATAAAACAAAATATATGGAATTGTAGAGGAAACCACATTAAAATAGTTAATTTTCCCCCATTCAAGTTCAAGGACCTCCTGAAGTCTGCGCACAGACTTTTTGGGGGGTGGTGCCTGTAGACTCCAAGTTAAGGACCTCTTGGGGAAGTTAACAATATTTTTGCCAGGCCCAGAAGGCCAAAGGGTCTTTCTGAAAATGCCAACTTTGCAATGTTTTGTGAACAGGGACAACTTTTCTATGTCTACTAGTCAGTTCTAATAGTCTTTTCTGTTCTTGTAAGACAATATAAATTCTTCCTCTCTGTAGTACAACAGCAAATACAGTTACAATACAATTCAATAAGTGTTTCTTAAAAATTTACTGTTTAGCCAGCCATCTGCTGAGCAATAGGAACGACACAGAGTTTAGATCAGATTTGTTCCCCACTTGCAAGTTCAGAGTCCAGTAGGAGATAAAATACAACAGGGAGGGTTATAATATACACCCTGAGCGCACTCAGATCATAAACTGCAGAGATGGAAAGAACTTAGCGGGAAAATGGCAGGGAAACCAAGAGATTTGCCCAAGGCAACTAGGGAACATAACACAGAACTGACCAATTGTGTGACGTCTGGGAGGGAAGGTTGTTATGAATGTGGGATAGGAGTGTGGAAGTCTGCAAGGATTCACTATAATCTTGGTCATTTACAGAATGAAAGAATCAAAAAATCTTAGCATTGAAAATATTACAATTAAGAGGTACTCAGGTGGTGCCACGGACAAGGCGGCCTGGAGTCAGAGTTCAATCTACCCTCAGACACTTCCTAGCTGTGTGACCCCCCGGCAAGTCACTTCATCTGTTTGCCTCGGTTTCCTCATTTGTAATAATGGGGCCTCCCTCCCAGGGTTGTTGTGAAGATCAAATGAGATGATTATAAAGCATTTAGCACAGCATCTGGCACACAGTAAGCATCATAGAAATGTTAACTGGGTGTGTTCATCCCTTGTTGCAAAGAAGACCCTGCCATCAGAGAAATAATGACATGACTTGCACTTGACTTGGTTTTGAGTGAGGGAGGGCTGTGCAGGTCACCAGCCTCACTTCTCCTTCAGAGCCATCTGAGTCCAGTGACCAGAGATTCCTCAGGATGACTGGAGATGACCCAGGATGCAAAGGGAGACCTGGGCCCCTTAGGCCAAGACCTATCAGATATTCACTTAGAGTTCAGGGGATGGCCCCTTTAATGAGCCAAAGAAAAAATAATTCAGCCAAACAGGTTGGGAGGGAAACAGCAACAATTACTATTAATAATCACCCTTAAGGCAGGAGGGTCCAGAAAATAGCCATTAAGTGGAACTTGGGCAGGGGCCTATTGTTGTCTACTCTATGGGCTTCAGGGTGAGGAAAGGAAAAGAGAAGAAGAGAGGAGAGGAGGGGAGGGGAGGAAAGGGGAGGGGAAAAGAGGGGAGGAGATGAGAGGAGAGGAGAGGAAAGGAGAGAAATGTTAGCTATTATTATTACAGAAGGAATGGTGTTAGCTCTTCTGTAAAATGAGGGGATTGGATTAGCTGAACTCACAGTTCTCTTTCAACTCTAATTCTAGGATTCTAAATCTTTTTTTGTTTTATAATAAATTTATTTATTTAACTTTTCACATTCATTTTCACAAGATTTTGGGTTCCAAAATTTTCTCCCCATTTGT
>JAQQSK010013565.1:0-11447 GCA_028658325.1 Potorous gilbertii
GGGGATGATGGAAGGGAGGGCAATGGGAGGAAGGTGCAATTTGAAGTCAACACTCGGGGAGGGACAGGATCAAGAGAGAATAGAAACAATGGGGGGCTGGTTAGGATGGAGAGAAATATAGTTAGTCTTACACAACACTATTATTTTGGAAGTCACTTGCAAAACTACACAGATATGGCCTATATTGAATTGCCTGCCTTCCCAAAAGGAATGGGTGGGGAGGGAGGGATGGGGAGAAGTTGGAACTCAAAGTTTTAGGACCAACTGTTGAGTATTTTTCTTGCTACTGGGAAATAAGAAATACAGGTAATGGGGAATAGAAAATTATCTGGCCCTACAGGACAAAAGAGAAGATGGGGACAAGACAAGGGAGGGAATGATAGAAGAGAGGGCAGATTGGTGATAGAGGGAATTAGAATGCTCAGTGTATTTGGGTGGAGGGAGGGGAGAAATAGGGAGAAAATTTTGGAATCCAAAATCTGTGACAATGTGTGAAAAAAGTTAAAAAAACATATTCATATACTTAAAAAAAAAGAAAGGACTTCCCAGGATTCAATTTGGATACGTTTGTTGTAGTTCTTTCCTTTGTCATTGTTTAGCCATATCTTGTAATGTTTCCTTGGTTCTACTCATTTTGCAGCTCTTCTATAATATTATATGATTCCTTTATATTCTGTTTTCTCCATAATTATCACTTAGAACAGAGTAAGATGGCACTATATTTGTATACTGCAACTAATTTAGTCATTCCCCAATTAATTGATCAGGCCTTGGTTTCCAGTATTTGTTTTTTTTCTAGAACCAAAAGTGCAACTGCAAGTTTTTGTGTCTAAAGTTCGTCATGGGATGCTTTGTACGACATCTCTACCAGTGAGACATATTTTTCAAAGGATACCGAAAAATAATACCAAATAACTTTTCAAAATATTTGGGCCAATTCAAACCTCTGTTGAGTATGTTAGTGAAGCTACTCAAAATGAGAATTTTCTCCTATGATCAATTTCTGGAGGATCAGTTTTTTAACACTGGTTAAGTGAAGTTGGATTATTAGGAATATAATTTTATTTGCAGTGATTCCCATTAGTGTCTATGCATTAAATATGTGATTTCCCAAAATGGATGCCTGTTATTCTCTGTCCACCTACTTCTTTCCCTCTCTCTCTCTCTTTCTGTCTGTCTCTGTCTTATTCTTTCTCTTTTTATCCAAATTCCATTGGCTAATGTATTTATTTCATTGTATCTATCTATTAGCATCCCGGATCTTTGAGACTTATCATCACTTTCCAACATCTCTCATAGCCATCGGCTTCCTTTTACTCCTAAGGCCACCATACCAGCTCAACTTCTCATCATCTCTCACCTTGGAGATGATAGTCATACCCCTGCTTGTCTTAGGTTGCTTATGGTAGCTATTCCATCCAGGGCATCCCCTGCATAATCACTAGTGATATCCTGAAAATCCAGATCTGGCATCTTGACTTCCCAGTTTCAAAATATTTAGAAGTTCCTTATAGTCCCTAAAAGAGAAATCTGCTGGACAAAAATCCTTTCACAATCTGGCTTCCTGTTGCCTTCTGGCATTGCATACAACTTTTAAGTTGTCCTGTATTTCCTGGACAAAGCACTACATTCCACCATGCCAACCCCCACCCCCTACTTCTGCACTTTTACAAGAGCTGTTCCCCATGCCAGGAATGAACTCTCTTCTAACTTTTCTATCATAGAATGCCTCAGTTCAGGTGCCACTCCTACATGAGGCCCTTATGGATTATCTTCCCCTGGTTTCTAATCCTTTCTCCCCACTAGAGAAGATACTTTACATTCACTAAGTATGCATTTGCCTTTACTCTTCTCTTCCTTCTTTCCATCCCTCCTTTCTTCTCTCTGCCTTTCTCCCCTTCCCTCTCTCCCTCCTTTCTCCTTCACTCTCCCTTTCTTGCTCTTCCTTTTTTTCTGTTTCTCTATCTCTCTCTTTCTCCCTCTCCCTGTCTTCTCCCTCTAGCTATCTCTGTCTCTGCTCCTTTTTGTCACTGTCTCTTTTTAGTCCCTCTTCGTCTTCATTCCTTTCCTCTTTCTCTATCTCCCTCCCATTCCCTCTCCATCTGCTTCTCTTTTCCTCCTGCACTTTTTGTCTGTCTCTGTCTCTGTCTGTCTCTGTGTCTGTGTCTCTCTGTCTCTACCTCTGCCTCTGTCTCTGTCCTTCTCTAGCCTAGTCTCTGTCTCTCTGTCTCTTTCTCTCTCTGTCTCTCTCTGTGTCTCTCTATCTCTTTCTCTCTCAACTTCTCCCCAGGTTGGAAGTGTAACAGCCACTCATGGTTCCAATCTCAATACAAGATCAGTGAGGAAACTTACCATGTTATTGAATTTCTGTACTCACATTTATAAATCATGACCTTTCCGATTGCATGGACTGCAGGAGAGTACCTCCACACCTGGCACATTTACTCTATGTGATATCTTTATCTTCCTTCCACTTCTCACTTGATACTATGGTTTCCCCAATGTGACGTTCTTGAGGGCAAGAGATGCTTGGTTTTTGTCTTATGACAGCCAACACATGAGGAAGCTTGGTGATATAGTGAATAGAGCACTGGACTGGGAATGAGGAAGACTCCTCTTCATGATTTTAAACCCCACCTTAGCCAATTACTAGCTCTATAACCCTGAGCAAGTCACTTCACCTGGTTTGCCTTAGTTTCCTCATCTATGAAAAGAACTGGAGAAGGAAGTGGCAAGCCACTCCAGTATCATTACCAAGAAAGCCCCAGATCATTTCACAAAGAGTAGTATTCCGATTTCAGGCCCAGCACTCTATCCATTGTTCCTCCAAGCTGCCCTTCATGGAAAGATATGAGCATAGTTGTAAGTCTGTGCAATATGCGTGTATAGGTATATGTGTGCAGGCACATACTTAGGAAACTGCACATGTAAATATATTTAATATAAATCCCAGCGCTTTGTTTCAGTTAATATACTACACTTTCAACAAAATGATCTTCTGAACCTTGAAAATATGGGCAAAATTTCGATCATATTTATTGCTTTCACTGCATCCCAACATTGTAGGTACAGACTTTACACATCTACCTATGAGGTCACTGTACCAACTACTTTGACTTATGGCATTATTTCAGTAAAGTAACTCTTTTGGAGGTAGACAACCAAAGTGACAAATCAAGAGATAGACCAGACTCATGGTTTTATTGCTATTAGTAACTCCAAGTGAGAAAACAAAATCAGTTCTTTTTCTGCAACCTGATCTGTTAATTCCCTGGGACACTTAAAGGTTCACTGCATTGCCCAAGGTCACACAGATGATGTATGTCAAAATCTATTTCTTCTGAATTGTGAGGACAAAGGACTATTCTTTGTATCATACTGTCAGGGAGAGTGAGGCTGATGAGTTTGTGTAACTACCTCACTTAAGTCTAAGTCACTCACGAGTTAAGATATGAACCATGAGGACATTGGACCACATCAAGCACGAAGGACAAAGGATCATCATCATAATAAAAACAGTCACTTTTGAATATGTTTCCTCTTTTGATATGCTATACACACATACTTGTGTATACATAGATATCTACATGTTTATATAAGCCTATGTGTAAACAGATGCATGTTAATAGTTAAGGAATTGTGTCAGGGCACATAGAGACAGAGGTACATTTGTTGCTTGGAAGACCTATATTCAAGTATTGCCTTTGACAAATTAATTGAATGTGACCCCAGGCAAGAACTTCATCCCCTCTGCGCTCAAAGAACTGTCTAAGTAGAGAATTTGCAGAGCAGGTGGTGAGCTGAAATAGCAGAGGAAGCACTTTGTTGCAAGAATTTCATTGCTGTAGGATCATAGATCTAGTGACCTCCTGTCAGGAAAACAAAAACAAAGCACATGTGTGAGAAGCAAAGGAGAGGAGAAGAGAGGAGAGGAGAGGAGAGGAAAAAAGAAAAAAGGAAGGGATTTCTGTATGCATACTTACGTGTTCTTTTGCCCATAAATTAATAGGGATCCTTGCTCTTAGGTTCTCTCATGACTCCTGGTGCTCCAAATGTATACAGCCCCTTCTCACTGGAGGAATTTCTCAGGAGAGGTAGGAGATAATATAGTATGTCAACACAATCATGATATTCTGATTTGGCTAGAATTCAAGTCTTTGAATGCTTCTTATTATAACCCTGACACTGCCTTCAGGGACATTATCCCTGCTGTCCAGCTAGACCTAGAAAACTCAGAAATAGTTTTAATGAGGCAATTGTCTCTGGAAGGAAAGAAACACAACTAAGTCATATCATGAGACTTGGTTTTAGGTACCTAGAAATATAAATGCATGCTTTGTGCAGTTTTTTTCAGTCATGTCCAACTCTGCATGATCCCTTTAGGGATTTTTTTTTGCAAAGATACTGAAATTATTGGACACGTTTTTTGTCCAACTGATTTTAAAGATAAGGAAAATGAAGCAAAGTGGATAAAGTGCCTTGAAAAGAATCACACAAGAAATAAGAGATAGAGGCTAGATTTGAACTCAGAAAAACAAATCTTCTTGACTTTAGACATCACGTTCTGTGCACTACACCACCTAGCTGCCCATTAATGGATTTGAGAAGATATTAATGATTATGATTCCTGAATCCTACTAATCTCTCAACTATATTTAAAAAGACTTAAAATGAAGGATAATTGTGAAGATGTTAATGATTGTAGCTAAAATGTATATACTGTTTTAAAGTTTTAGTAAATTCAATGATAGACAATGGGAGGATCTAAGTCCATGGGATGAAAGACCATTTTATGTTTCTTACAAGAAAATTCAGGTCTCATTTAAGGAAAGTTACTCAAATACTCTGCTTATGTCATAAGATTCCACTCTGTCAGCATTTTAACTATCAGAGATTCATTCTTTTGTGTTCATATCTTGACACTGAGGACCAGGTTAAATTTTGAATTGAAATTTGTTCTATTCTGGAACAGTTCGGTGTCACAGTAGATACAGCACCAAGCCTGGGGACAGGAAGACCTGAATTAAAATCAATCCTTGGACACTTACTTGCTGTGTAACTCTGGGAAAATCATTTGATCTTATTTACCCCAGTTTCTTCCTACGTTAAAAGAGTAAATCACTCCAGTATCTTTGCCAAGAAAATTACAAATAGGGGCACAAAGAGTCAAATATAATCAGAATGAGAGCACAACAAAATTTTTCCTCTATGACTTTCAAATTTTCTCTGAGTTGTTATGAATATGTTTTTCCCTTTTAAATTGAACCTGTTTTATGAGTGACACAAGGAAGCTTGCTATGAGAAAATTCCTACTAATGGAGATTGGCTTCTGCTCTGCAACCAAAAACCTTGGGGACACTGGGATGTGAATCATATTCTGTCCATGTGCTAGCATGTGCTGAATTGAAATCCAAGTTTTCCTGAATTAAAGCCAGCTTTATGTCCATGGTGCCATCTTTCTTCTGAGCAAACAATATAAATTCCATAACTCATGTATCAAGGTCAAAAAGCTGTTTTTGTCTTATCTATCACAAAGTGAGTGCAAGATAACTTGCTCTGGTTATGCAGAAGAAAATGTTTATAAGTTAGAATGAGTGAATCAGAAAATAATATAATACTTAGTTGGAAATGGTTTTTATATCATGCGGTTTTTCCTTGAAGACCTCCATTGATAAGGAATTTAGCTACTTCCAAATACCATCAGCACATTTAATCTCAGCAAAGTTCCACTTGTAAGGAACTCTTCCCATTGATCAAATCAAACTCTGCCTCTTTATCTCCCAAAAATTGACTTCAATTCACCTACCAAGAACCCCTTTGTCTTTCATGGACATGAAGTACTTGGATACTAGAAACAATTCTCACATTTTCCGAGTGATTTCTGTTTTCTAAATCTGTGTGGTCTAGTTAAATAAAGCACTCCTTTAAAAATGGATCTACTACTATAACTACTAGTTGGGGTTTAATTGGGGGAAAGTAAGAATAAGCGTTTATATAATACCTACTATTAGCCAGATGCTGGGTCAAGCATCTTAAAATATTATGCAATTTGATCTTTATGACCACCCTGAGATAGAGATGCTATTGTTATGCCCATTTTTACAGTTGAGTAAACTGAAATAACTCAATTGACCTGCCCAGAATCACATACCTGACTATTGCCTAAGGTTAGATTTGGACACAGGTCTTCCTACATCTGGGTTGAGCATTCCATCCAGATCATCACTAATTGCTTCTCCTTGTCTCTCATTTCTTTTCTCTGAATTTTACTTTGACCTGTTTAGATCATATCTGGAATGCTATGCTCTAGACAACACCCATCAGGAAGGACATTGATAAACAGGACAGTGTGTATAGGAGGGTGACAAGCATGGTGCTGGGTCCTGAGTGTATGATTCATTGGGGTATGTGTAATGCCAATCACGGCATCACCCCGAAGATTGCTACGTGAGTAATTTTAAGAGTCTAATCACATAGCATGATGGACTCTGTTTTAATCAGCAGTAAAGTCAACATTATTCAATAAAGTAAAGCATAACATTGATAGCAAAATCCTTAAACAAAATGTTTCACCTAATGATATATTTATCTCATAACACTCGGTATGATATGTGGTGTATAGCATACACCATTACATCCTCAGTGTTAGATGTTCCAGGACAGGATCTTTCCTAACAAAATGTATCCTTGAAGGGTAGCAGAAAATACCACACCATGAACCCCTATGGCAGTGTATGAACGATCTCCTTAATCAATACACAGTGTCGAAATAAAGTCCTTTCTCATCTTGACAGAAGGCTGACTTCCAAACCCCACCACTTTTCTTCCATGGCCTCCTCCTCTGTGGGCTGACTGCTCTCAGCTCTTCCTGGCTTCACATGGAGGTAGCTCTCTGCTTCTGCTCTTTGTCTAAGATGATAGGGACTATTCCACTCCATACTCTTCCTGCTTCTGCTTGAAAGAAAATTTCAGCAGCTACTTCCCTCTACTTCTTTTCCCTTTTAGGGAAACAGAGCTGAGGAGATTTGTAACAGTATTTATACATGTTACCAATGCCATCGTCACAATTCACTTTAATTGTTCTTAAAAGGGGCTTAAGCTAAGCCTCCTTTCCATGGGTAGATCTCTGCTCTTGGATCCAATTCACTCCTGAAGACCAACAGACAGGGCTTCTGTCAGAGAAATCAACCCAGATCAACAGAGTGAATGCTGACATCACAAACATTGTTTCTTTATTGGTCTCCTCACAAGCAAGTTCCCCTACCCTGCTCCCATTTGCTTCTCTCTATCCACTCTCCTTCCCTCTCTACTTATTTTCCTCTTCCAAACAATAAAATACTTACGTACTGTTTCCAATCAAAGACTCTTAATTCAATCAAAGAATCTTGATTCAATCAAAGGCAGATCATTGGCTAAAACTCTGTCCAGGAAAACAGCAAAAATCGTACTTTGCTTGCCGTATAGTATGTTAGAAGGAACTAGGCACAATGGGGTCGGGAAGAGAAATCTATAAGTGCCAAGGTAAAAGGCAGTATTCATATATTTAAAGGACTTTTGTGCCAAATGGTGACTAAAACAGTGTCATTCTTGGCTGCAGTGGGTAACATCAAAAAAATAGAGAGAAATAACAAAGTGGAAGATTTAAACCGGATTTAGGAGAAAACAAAATCCATTACTTGTTTAGAATTCTGCTCAAGTAGATTGGGATGACTTGTGAATCTTGAAAGTTCCTACCATTGATTGCCTTCATTCTTAATTTTTTTAAATCTGTTTACTTTAAATTTTCAACCTTCATTTCCACAAGATTTTGCATTCCAAATTTCTTCCCAATTCTCTCCTCAGCCCAGTCCAAGACAGCGTGTATTCTGATTACCCCTTCTCCAATAAATCCTGTCTCCTATCACACCTTTCCCTTCTTTTATCCCCATTCCGTCTATTTTTCCTGTAAAGAAAGATGGATTTTTATATCCCATTGCCTGTATATCTTATTTCCCAGTTGCATGTAAAAACAATTTTTAGCATTTATTTTTAAAACTTTGAGTTCCAACTACATTTTCTTCTTCCCTTCCCACCCATCCCCACTGAGAAGGCAAGGAATTCAATACAGGTTGTACATGTGCATTTACAGAAAAAAAATTTCATAATAGTCATACTGTGAAGTACTAACTATATTTCCCTCCATACTATACTGCCTTCATTTATTCTCTTCTCTCTCTTGACTCTATTCCTCCTGAAAATTGTTTCCTTCTAATTAACCACCTCCCATTTGCCATTTGTTCTATCATCCCCCTCTCCCAACTCATCTCCTTACCCCTTAATTTCTTGTAGTGTAAGATAGATTTTCATAAAAATTGAGTGCGGATGTTATTCTTTCCCTAAGCTGAGTAATGTGGGAGTTAGGTTCATTCTTTCCCTCTCACATTCCCCCATCTTCTCCACTGAAAGAGTATTTTCTTACCTCTTTTACGTGAGAGATAATCTGCCCCATTCTATTTCTCTTTTTCCCTCCAAATCATTATTCTCTCACCCCTTAATTTTATTTTTTTAGATATCATCCTTACCTAGTGAACATGCTCTGTGAACTCTGTATATATGTAAATAATCCCTCCAACAAGCCTAATACTGGGAAAAGTTTCAAGAGTTAGAAATATGATCTTCCTATGCAGGAATGCAGACACTTCTACTTTAGTAAGTTCTTTATGATTTCTATTTCCTGTTAACCTTTTCATTCTTCTCTTAATTCTTGTGTTTGAAATCCAAAATTTCTCTTCAGTTTCAATCTTATCAACAAGAATTCTTGAAAGCCCTCTATTTCTTTGAATGACCATTTTCCTCCTGTAGTATTATACTAAGTTTACGTGGTAGGAGATTCTCACTTTTAATCCTAGTTGCATTGACCTCTCGGAAACATATTTTAAGTCCTTGGTCCATTACTATAGAAGCTACTAGATTTTGTGTTATCCTGATTGTATTTCCATAATACTGGAATTGTTTCTTTCTGACTGGTTTCAGTAATTTCTCCTTGACCTAGGAGTTCTGAAATTTGACAGCAATATTTCTAGTTTTCCTTTTGGGATCTCTTTCACGAGGTGAATTTTGGATTCTTTCAATATCTGTTTTATCCTCTGGTTCTAGAATATGGGGCAATTTTCTTTGATAATTTCTTGAAAAATGATGTTTTTGCCTTTTTTTCGTCATAGCTTTCAGGTAGTCCAATAAATTTTAAATTGTTTCTCCTGGATCTATTTTCCAGGTCACTTATTTTTCCAATGATATATCTCACATTGCCTGCTATGTTTTTCATATCTTGGACTTTGTTTTATAATTTCTTCGTTTTGCATAAAGTCATTACCTTCCATTTGCTCCATTATGACCTTTAAGGAATTATTTTCCTCCGCGAACGTTTCGACCTCCTTTTCTATCCAGTCAGTTCTGCTTTTTATAGCATTTTACTTCACATCGGTTTTTTGGATCTATTTTGCCATTTGGTCTAGTCGATTTTTTAAAATGTTATTTTGTTCAGCATTTTGGTTCTCCTTTAGCAAGCAGTTGACTTTGTTTTCCAGGATTTTCTTGCATCACTCTATTGTTCTTCCCAATTTTTTCCTACTTCTCTTAATTGACTTCCAAAATCCTTTTTGAACTCTTCTATGGCCTGAGACCAATTCATATTTTTCTTGGAGCCTTTGGATTTTGAAATTTGACTTTGTTGTCTTCTGTTTGCATGCTTTAGTCTTCCTTGTCACAAAAGTAATACTTTATAATCTAATTCTTTTTTGATCCAGTTTTTACTCATTTTCCCAGCCACTTACTTGACTTTTTAGTTCTTTAACAAGGTAGTTCTCTGCTTCTAGTGCGAATGGGACATGTTCTATCAGCTGCCTGACTCAAATATCTGTGGGCCTAGAACTGTTTTTGCTGCTGCTGCTTTTTCCTCTGTTTAGGGCTCCTCCTCCCCAGGATCCTCCACCCCTCAGCACCCTGGGGCTGGAGGGTCAGAACACTGTACTGTCTTACACTTATCTGACAGGTTTTTGTCCACTGACCTTCCAGTAGGTCCTCGGTGTGTTGGGGTCATGACATCTCGAAACTGCCATAATCATGAGACATTTTATCCTTTCCAATGCCTGCTCAGATCCTCTATGTGCCAGAACACCATACTGAACTTAAGTCTGATTCCAGTCCTGTTGTGAGGTCAAACGGAATAGGATCTTTTACTGTTTTTGTTTCATTGTAATCAAGAAGTATAATGCCTCTATTTGAATGTGATTAAAGATACTCTTCCCTATACACTGTTTGAACTACCTATTGAGGGAAGCTTGATTGGGGTGTTGTTTTGTAGGAGGGTCACAAGTACTTTTTGTTTTGTTTTGTTTTGTGTCCACTGAGGCAGTGGCTGAAGAGGTCATGCCCTCTTGCTCTGAAAAGTGTATAAATAGTAGGAACGTGAGGTTTTACTTTGGGGGATTAGTTTTGGGTAGAAGGTTTGAATGCCGGATGAGATTTTGGGAAACAACTAAGTAGTTCCCTGGACTTCGAATACCAGGTGTTGGTGTTTCCCTCTATGGTAAAGATGTATGTATGTCAATGATCATGCAGTTTGGAAGTGCTGTCTGTTGATATTTTATTTCTCTGAAATTTTGATTTTGATTTTCTCTGACACCTGTGCCTCATTAAAGTGGTCTTTAACCCCTCAAAATTTCCCTTTCAATCTATAGAAGCAGATCAAACAAACTGCTAGCAGGAGCCCCCTGTGTATGTTGGGGTGCTTATTGATATATTTCTGTGGTAGATACTTCCCACAGACTTTCTAGGCTGTCTTGGACTGGAGATTTGTTTCAGTCCATCAACCTGAGCTCTGCAACTCCAAAATTTGTTTGGAGTAATTTTTACATGTATTTCGCTATGCTTGGAGGAGAGCTCTAGCCAGTCCGTGCTTTTACTCTACCATATTGAGTTCACCCTCTCATTGAATGTCTGCAAACAGATGCTGGATAACCATTTGTTGGCTAGCTAGTCACTAAGATCCCTTTCACTTTTAAATTTGGTGAATCTTTCAGGGCTGCTTCTGGAATCAGAAAGACCTGAACTCAAATTCTGCTTCTCTCACTTACTATCTGTGAAAACATGGGTATGTCACATAACTGCGCTGAATCTCTCTTTTCATTCATTCATTTTTATTTATTAATTTTATTTTTTTAATAAATTTATTTATTTAACTTTTTACATTTATTTTGACAAGATTTTGGGTTCCAAAATTCTCTCCCCATTTGTACCCTACCCCCTCCCCAATACACTGAACATTCTAATTACCCATATCAGCAATCTGCCCTCTCTTCTTTCATCCCTCCCTTCCCTTACCCCATCTTCTCTTTTGCCCTGTAGGGACAGACAACTTTCTATTCCCCATTACCTGTATTACTTATTTCCTAGAAGCAAGAACAATA
>JAQQSK010013566.1:0-11447 GCA_028658325.1 Potorous gilbertii
GATGGAGAGAAATATAGTTAGTGTTACACAACATGACTATTATGGAAGTCATTTGCAAAACTACACAGATATGGCCTATATTGAATTGCCTGCCTTCCTAAAGGTAATGGGTTGGGAGGGAGGGATGGGGAGAAGTTGGAACTCAAAGTGTTAGGAACAATTGTCGAGTATTGTTCTTGCTACTAGGAAATAAGAAATACAGGTAATGGGGAATAGAAAGTTATCTGGCTCTACAGGACAAAAGAGAAGATGGGGACAAGAGAAGGGAGGGATGATAGAAGGGAGGGCAGATTGATGATAGGGGAAATTAGAATGCTCGGTGTATTGGGGTAGAGGGAGGGGACAAATGCGGACAAAATTTGGAACCCAAAATTTTGTGAAAATGAATGTAAAAAGTTAAATAAATAAATTTATATTAAAAAAAAAAGAAAAGATAAACATCATGAGTTCAAGGAGTGATAGTGTATAGAATGTTTTGGTTAGGAGCCCTGATTCAAAAGTATTTTGCTAATTTGTTTCTAAAAGTTTGGTATTATATGCAAGGTTGCCCTTAGAGAGGATGTGGGGCCTGAGATAGATCATATTAGTTGCCTTTTCAACATTTGCCTTCTCAACAAGCAAAATCAAGTTAAAATGAGCTTAAAAGGTAACCTTAAAAGAGAAATCACAAAAGGGCAACTTTTAACCTTAGCTGCATGTATATAGAATATTTGTAGAGTATGCAGAAGCAAAGATAGGTTCTCCCTTGCTATGGCCAGTGATGGCTATTTGGAATTATGGACTGGTTTTATATATATATATATTATCAGTCGTATATATATATAATATATACGACTGATAATATATATGTATATAGATATATACACATATATACATGAATATATGTATATATAGATATATATACACATACACACATATGTAGATATATATACCCACACACATATTTGTGTGTGTGTGTGTGTGTGTGTGTGTGTGTGTGCAAGCCTCAAGTTACCCCTTCTTTCTAAGGCATTACCCGTAAGGGAAAGGATTTTCTCAAAGTGTGGAACCCATTTGCTGCACCATTTTAAACATCTCTACTTGGGAGCCATGCCATGAATTTTCAATGAAGTCAATCATCAGAACATACAAGATCTGTCCTTTTAATAAACTATCTGAATTGAACTTCAGAGGATATTTGCAAATCCCTTCAGCAATGGAATAATTTCAACTTTGCCGTATTTGTTATTTTCAGTTCGTGTCCTAAATGTCTGTTTACTAGACTGGTCAGATGATTTTATGTGCCTGGGATATGTGACTCCTTGCTTATTTACAAGGATACTTTAACAAACTACCACCACTTCCAAACACACTTAATAATCAGTCACTGGGCAAGCAACGTACTCCAGGCTAAACTATGAAATGAAATCTTCCTCTCTCTCTCTCCACTGATCTAGCACAAGTTTTGCCTTCTGTTTAGCAAGTCACCCTCCCAGCAAGGGGAGTGAAGTCATTGATAAATTAAAGTGTTTTGAGATCAAGTTGGCTTAGGACAGACGTTTTGTGTTGTTCTAGAACATCTGCATGCCTGCTGGCTATCTTCAGGTGAAGCCCTTGGTGTGATGTGGGGTGACAGGAGGGGCAGAAAGGGAGAGAGACCCTAACACGGAAGGACACCAGATGCTCACTGCTTACCTAGAGAAGAAAACACCTGGAGCTAAACATTCCCCTGCAGGCTAGAAGGAACCCGAGGGTAGGTCTGCACACAGCTCCAGGAACCCCACAGGCTAATGGGCAATTATACTCCTCACACAGTGGTAGAAATAGACCCTAACTCTAAAGGAACTAGGGATATTTTGGAGAAAGCAGGTTAGCACCCAACCTTGGGAAGGCAGGGTTAAATTTTAATCTGTACATACACACATACACAATGAAATATGTGCAGGACAGTCCCCAAGACTGAATATGGCTAGTGGGCTCAGATATACTTAGCTACAAAGAGGCCCTTTCCTCCCAGTTGTTCAAGGGCGGTAGTGGAATCCAGCCTGAGCTTGTAATTGCTTCTTCTCTTGGTGTAACACAATGAGAAACCATATCTAATTTGTTGTCCACTATCCCCCTAGGTCTCCTTCAGCATTTACTGTTTCCCAAATATCTTCCTCCCATATAGCTGTGTTTCTGATTATTTTTCCCCAGATGTATTAACATGCACTTGCCCAGGCTGAATCTCATCTAGTGATTTTCTGTCCATATGCTTGGCAGTTCCAGGTCCCATTATATCACATCTCTGTCATCAACCAGGATTGTTAATACCTCTCCATTTAGGGCAATATTCAGATTTAATTAGCATGCTATTTACAACCTTTTCCGGGTTATTAACACGGATGTTGAAACACAATTGACATTAATCCCCATGGCATCCCACAGCATCTGAAATATCTCATGTGCCTTTTGCCCTCCAAACCAATTCTGCAACTTTACATTCAGTGCATTAAAGGTTCCTGCTTTCACTAATGCTCCATGAAGTGAATTCACATGGGCATTAACTCACCAAGGAGTTATTATGTCCTGGTAAAAGACACTGAACAAGAAGTCAGGAAAGATGGGTCCTAGTGCTGACCCTGCCATGAAATAAAGCATTTATTAAGCATTTCCTATGTACTAGGTACTGTGTCAAGCAATGGGGGAAAAAAGAAAGGCAGGACTAATCCTGCCACCATATAAACCCTAAAGTTGGAAGAGACTTCAAGGGTAATTTAATCTAACACCTACCTAAAGCAAGAATCTTCCCTCCTAATGACCCCATCAAGTAGCCATTCAGCTGCCAATGAGAGAGCTTTCATGACACTGCCCTTAAGTGCCACTTATTCCACTTCTGGATAACAATTGCTAGGAAGTTCATCCTTATATCAAGAAGAAATATTCATAGTGGTTTCTCGTTCCTCTGGGTCCAATATTCAACCACTAAGTTTTTATAAGAAGAATACTATATACAGGCATAGTACTAGGCACTAGAGATGAAAAGACAAAAACCAAACCATTTCTGCCTTCAAAGAGATTGCATTCTTTCAGAGGAAAACAAAATAAACACAGAAGACAATGGAAAATCAATACAAAATGTTTTCTGGTGGGTGGGAACTAGTAAAGGGAAATCAGGATGGGCTTAGGTAGAATGTGGCAGTTGAAGAAAGCTAAGAATTGTATGAAGTGGAGGTAAAGAGGGAGAGCACTGGTGTAGGGAGAGGGAAGGACCTTGTGAAAATGCTTAAATGGGAATGTCCTGCAAAAGGAAGAGCAAGGAGGTCAGTTTGGGGTGTATGAAGGAAAATGATGAGCAATAATCCTGGAAAAGTTGACTAAGGTCAGATTGCAAAGGCCAGAGAGAAAAGTTTCCATTTTATCTTAGATTTAAGGAAAAACTCTGAATGTTGAAAGACTTGAGGTCTTCATACCAGGGGATGGATGACTACTTATTTGGTTCACTCTAATAGGGACAGTTTTGTCTCAATGGCTGTTGAGGTCACTTCCAACTCAGATCCTGCGTTTCTCTCTGATTTGCTGGAAGACCCAAATTCCCTGGGGAAAAAGGAATGAGACTATACTCTCTGGGAACATAGGTTATGATGACTATCTACTGTTTGACTTGCTCAGAACTGTTATTATTAAATGTTTCTTTATGTTTCAGTACCATTGGGAATTTTCAAGAAGATGAATAAACTGAATACACTGAAAATGAGCTAAATAGAGAAGTTTCCCAGAGCTTTTAAATATGGGTAGGGATAAAATGGACCAAAAGCACTATCATTTATTAAGAATCTTTATGGTTAAAAATTGTTATAAAATCTAATTGGGGGAACATTTTTAATTGATTTAATTACTTTTAAATTTAATTAAATTAATTTTTAATTACAAAAAAAAATATGGCAGGAAACCAATCTGGTGACAGAAGTGAAGGCAAGATACCAAAGTTCCAATAATAACTTCCTGAAACTTTCTGCATCTCATCTTTGCTTTCTTCATTCTGTGCTTCACCCTGTTACCTAATGAGTCTTCCTAATGGTGTCACTCCCCTCAAAAACCTGTGGCTCCCCATTTCCTACTAAATGAAGTATGGATCCATTAATCCAACCTTTAAGGTCCTCCATTGTAAACCTTATTATTATAAACTCTTAATACTATATTTCATACATTCTGTACAACTTGTTCCTATTTTGTTATCTCTTATTTGCCCAATGACCAGAAAGGACCACTCTTCCCATTTTCAACATTTTATACATTTTCTCCCAAAGCTCAAATCAAGTGCCTCTCCCTCCATGAAACCTTTGTTCTCTTGAACTGAAAATGATCTCTTCCTTCTCAAATTCATCAAAGTACTTTGAAAACTCTGGGACACTCTTCTTGAATATTCCTCAAAATTCCAGGGAGGCAGAAGTGCTGGACCTGGAGTTAGGAAGACCTGAGCTCAAGTTCAGCTTCAGATACTTGCAAGTGGTAGAAATGTGGACCAGTCACTTAACCATCACCTGTCTCAGTTTCTTCATCTGTAAAATTTGGATGATAGTAGTATTCTCCCTCCCAGTGAGGCCCCAGTGAGATAATATTTTAAAGCACTTTGCAAAACTGAAAGCACCACATAAAGGTTAGCTGTTGCTGTTGCTGCTTTCATAGTTATTTGTGGTCATGGCTTGTTCTCCCTATTAGAATGTAAATACCTTGCTCCTAGGAATTGTGTTCATCTTTGTATTGATCCCCAATGCTTAGCACAGTGTTTTGCACATAATAGGTGCTTAATAAATGCTTGTTGATGTGAAAGTAGAAAGGACCTGGGAGGTTTTGTACTCAAAAAGTCATTCAACAATGTATACTCTACCATGATTAGACCATGTCTGGAATATTAAAAACAGGTCTGGAGGTCACAGTTTAGGAAGGATATTAACAAGTTGATATATGACCAAGAAAGATAACCAAGATGCTAGGAGTGGGTTGGCTAAAACCACTAGGTAAGTTTAACTTGGGAAGCAATTTAGTCTGATGGGATATGATCATGGAACCCTAATGATAGGCAGGGTGGTGGATTTAAAGTTACAGGACCTTGGCTTTAATCCTGGCTCTATTGCTTTCTATCTATGCCCTTTTGGGCAAGTCCTTAAACTGACCTTCCCCGAGCTTAAATGAAAGGGATACATACACGACCTGGAAGGATTCTTCCCCCTGTAACAACCTTTGCTACTGCTACAGTCCTGCTTGACCCTAGAGGGGAGAATTAAGTCCTAGATAGAAGGTATGATTCAGTTGGGCAGATAAGATGCACGTATTAATGAGTAGTAAGGCAGCAGGGCAAACAATAATCCTATAGGAGTCACAACCCCACCACAAAGTTCCAGTGGCTTCTTGCCTCTGATAAAATGGAATCGCTTCTCTTTGGAATTTAAATCCCTTCACAATTTGACTTCAACCTCCTTTTCCAGGTTTCTTGCCCTCCCTCTTCTTTATGCATTCTGTAGTCTGGCCCTCTGACCTCCTTGTTCTTTCCATTACAGGATAGTCCATCTCCCATCTCAGTGTCTTTGCAAGATTTCCCTTCTTCTCCCCTACACCTTGACATAAACTCACTCTGATTTCCTCACTGCTAGGGCCCTTCCCCTAGAAATTACCTTGTATTGACTTTGCATTTAGTTCTCTATACTTGTGTTGTTTAAGCAAAAGCTCCATGTGTCAAAGGATTGGTTTAGAAACCAGCATTTCTACTCAAGTCAGCACCCTCTTGTCCTGTCAGCTGATCTAAGTCTGCTATGGAGAGAAAAACTTCTTCATGGTACTGAACCACCTACCAGGTCCACTTTACCTACCTGTTAGCTGCCATCTTCCTTTCCACTTTCCTCTCTTCCCCTCACCTCCCATGCTTGTTGGTCTATCATGTACCTCTGAGATATGCCACATTTTTCTACTGTTATCATTTTCTCTATTTCTTCCTCTGCTTCCATGAAAAAGACAGTGAGGAAAAAACACAAAGTAAGACTGTTTCATAGCCTATTTTCTAAGTTACAATAACCTAGGTAAAAAGTAATGCCAGTCTGAACAAAAGAATGGAAAAGGGGGAATGATTGTGGGATACTAAGGAGGTAAAATTGGTATATACTGTTTATTCCTGCTTCCTCCATACTATAGTTGTATAGTTGATTTTTAAAGCATCAGATTTTTACTTACACCTCAGACAGGTTGAGCAAATTATAAAACCTCTCTGAGTTTCTTCCACTATATATATTTTTTAAAGTTTTAACTAAATGATCTCTAAATTCTCTTCTGATTAAAAAAAAACACATGTTCTATGTCTGTCCTTTTCTCCTCCTATACAATATGAGTCACGAATTTAGTCTTACTTCAAAATTGCATCATTGGGTTTATTGGATACGAATTAATCAAATAATAATGGCTAGGACCAAGCTTCAACTCATAGTCTTACTAGGAGTCTCCCTTCTTTATCAGTACTAATGTTCTTAATGAAGATAGCTAATTAGGTTTGACTTTCATCAAAATAATTGAGATCAGAGAGGTTATGATTGAAGAAAATGTACACATTTAGTTATTGAAGTGTGGCTAGTGCTGTAGAAATCTTTTCAGGGATACCAAAGGTCAATGCACCCATAACACTTGGCCAAAGTTAAGAAATTCTTGTTATCTAAGGCTCATTGTCACCTAAATCATCCTTCTTGACTCACATTACTCCTTCCTGCTAATAAGAAGCAAGTACTTGAAACTTTATGACTTTGTTGGCATAAGTCAAATGTCATCTCCTCCATGAAGTCTACCATGACCACTCTAGGGTACAGTGATTTCTCCTTTGAACTCATACCCTGTCACTCTATTGACATTTATCACATAATACTTCCATCTTATTACTTATCTTTCCATATGTATCTGTCTATCTGTCTGTCTTTAGGTTCATCAACAAGTAAAGATGGTGAGTTCTGGAAAGAGAGATCATATATTTACCTGTATCTCATAACACCTTATACAACTAAATCATTTAGTAAAAACAGTTTTTGAGAAATGAACCAACTCCAAATTAGCAACAAACCACAAATGGAAAGTACTGGGATACAGTGTGTATGTGTGCCTGTGTGTCTGTGACACAGACAATGGAAGTCTAGCTCAAGTTCAATTCTATAGTATTTCAGGTCCAAAAAACAATCTTTGCAATGGATATTAACCAACACTTCTTAATTTTCAGCTAAGGTCAAGAACTAAAGGACTCATAAAGTCTAAAGACTAAGATTAACCTGAGGCAAGAGGGAGATCAGAGATATATAACTATGAGAAAGCTACTGGGACTTTGACCCTTGGGAGTTCCAGGGTACAAATGCATTCCTTCAGCAATTGCAAGCACCTAATGACTAACTGGAAATTGGGCACTAAGCAAGAAAAATTAGTTAAAATAGGAAATTCTAGATCAAGTACATTGTTAACAATGTTTATCTATATGCCACTATAGTGACTAATTACCACTTCTGCTCAATTGAATTTATCTTCATTATTTCTGGTATTATTTTTATATCTTGAATTACAGTTGATTAGAGGGTACATCACATATAGTAGACCAGAAATAATACTAAATGAATGAATCAATGCCCCAGGCACCAAAATGTCTAGTTACAGTTCTGGGAGAGGCTTTATGTGGATCTCTCTTGCTCCTGGGATAAAAAATTGGGAGTTAAAGATTTTGAAAGCTATCATTCATATGCTTCCGATTCTACCAAATGGGGTTACTGAACCCAAGCAAAGAGGGAACATTAGCCTATGATTAATTCTGCAACACTCCCAAACAGAAAAGTGGATAACTGCATGAATACATACACACAGAAATACACATGTATGCATACCTGCACACATGTCTACTTTGTTTTTTCTGCCTCCCCAAGCACCTAGCAAAGGCCCTGCACATTGTATTTATTGAGTTGCCTACTTGCTAAATGAATGACCAGTTTATGACTGTATATATACACACATTTCCACATCTGTATTCTGCTGGACATTCTCATGAGCAAGAATAGCCCTCCTTATATGGATATAAAAGAGGTGTTAATATCACACTGCAGACTAATACAAAAACCTTATGTAGAATAATCTGAACATAAAGGCTTTACAATTGTCATGTTTAATCTCTCTCTCTCTCTCTTTCTCTCTCAGCTTTGTTTTCTTTTTAATCCTAATGAGGAAGTCTGAAAGCAGACAGATGATTGGAACAGGGCTCCTTGCTCTGGGGTGAGCAGACTAAAGAATGATGGCACAATGCCCATGACTGTTGTCACTAACCAGGTTAATTTAAGTCCTAGGCAAAGACTAAAATGCCATAGGGGGCTGGGAGATGTAAAGAAATTGGTATTCCATTTACTTCTGAAGTGCACATCCAACATGGTGCTTCTTTATTTATGCAGATGGGATACACCATGCTCTCAGCACACTCATCCACACTTCAGACTGAATTAGCTAGTAAATCACTATTGCAGTAGCTAATAACACTCATAAAGCCTTTTGAGTTTTACAAGGTGTTTATAATGGGAAACTCAGTATGATTTATATGAAAAACATGAGTCAGATGCAAGGAAATAGTTGATATGTGGACATTGGCCTTGCGGTGTGACCTCTCATGAGCTTCAAAACAAACTGCAAAATTTCTTTCTAACTGAGTCATGGGATAATAGAATAATGGAATTTAGCCTCGAAAGAACCTTAGAAATCAGCCCAACTCTCTCACTTTACAGATACAGAAACTGAGACCTGGAGGATTGCAGAATCTGAATGAGCATTTATTTTTTATTTTGCATTTTGAGTCAAGGGATCTGGGTTAGAATTCCAGCTCTATTATTACTACTTGTGTGACATTGAGGATAAATTTTGGTGTAGTAGATAGAGATTTGAATGTGGAATCAAGAAGATCTGGGTTTTTGGTCACTGCCTTGGATGCTTACTAAGCCATTTGATACTGGATAAGTCACTACTAAGCCCATACTGCCAAAGAGATCACAGGAAGAGAAAAAGGCCCCATGTAAACAAAAACATTTATAGTATGCCTTTTTTTGCATGTTTAAAGTCAAGGGGGTACTCATCAAATGGGAAATGACTGAATAAGTTATGGTATGTGAATGTAATGGGATACTATTTTACTAAATAAAATAGAAAAAGGGAAAATTTCCAAGAAGCATGGGAAAACTTGTTTGAACTGATGCAGAGTGAAATAAGCAGAAACAGGAGAACTGTTTATATAGTAACAATACACTGTAAAGACAATTTTGAAAAGACTTAAGAACTCCATCAACACAATGACCAATCAGAACTCCAGAGTCTTGATGATGAAATAAGCTACCCTCCTCCTAACAGAGAGGTGATGAGCACAGGATAGAGAATGAGATGTACATGGACAATGTAGAAATTTGTTTTGCTTGACTATGAGTATTTGATACAAAGGTTTTGTTTTTCTATTTCTTTTTTTTTTAAATGGGGATAAGGAAGTGCAAGAGAGGAATTGTAGATTTTTGTTCATAAAAAAAGGGTTTTTAAAAGGTTTGCACTAGATGGCCTCTGAAGTTCCTTCCTTCCAGCTCTAAATCAATAACCCAATGATCCTATGACCTTGAAGGTCATGAGGTACAAACCATATCTGAGCAAGAGTGCTCTTTACCAGACTGTCAAAGAGGATTCACTAAGTAATTGTTGGAAGACTTCAGTGATGATGAGCTCACTAACTCCATGGTATTCCATTCCACTTTTGAGCAGCTCTAGTTGGAAGATTTCCCTTACATCAAGCCAAGTCATGTTTTTTGGGGAATATTTCTGCCAGTTGTCTCTGGTCTTGAATAATGTTGACAAGCAGCAAGATATGGTAGATAAATAACTGGCCATGTAGTAAGGAAGAACTGGATTCAAATCTTACCTCTGATATAACAAACTGTCTGGGTGACTGGCAAGTTTCAGGCAATTTTTTAAGTTTATAAGCTGCAGCAAAGGAACTGACTTACAATGGTAGAGAAAGTGTCTCACTTAGAACACCCTATACTTATGAAATCATAGGACTGTTTAAAAAAATTACAACAATAATAACATTTAAGCATACATCTGTGTATATATAATACGTATAAATGAATATTAATATATGTGTATGTATACATGTATATAAAATATTTGTGTTATCATTGTGTGTGGATAGCTTGCTAAAGAGAGAGAGAGAGTGTGTGAGTTCATATATTAACATAAAATGCTGTTCTTCTAAATGCCTAGATTCACTGAGGGATTACCTCAGTCCTCTAGGCCTCTTTATATAATAGCTATTACAATAGTTGATCTGAATGTGCCCTTCATTTGTGATGAGTGGTGGTACTTCCCCTGAATCTATGTTACTCTAGAGAACTAGTGGTAAAGTTTTGTGTCACAGAATCTTGGAGGTGGAAAGGACCTAAGAGATTCATTTAAACCTACTTTTGAGGTGTTTTTTGGTAAATGTTAAAATGCTATATAAATCTGAGCAATGATAAAGAAGGACAGAAGGTGGAAGAGTAAATTGAGGCCTAGAGAGGCAAAACACCTTCCCAAGGCTGCACAGCAAATTAGTAATAAGCCCTAGACTATCCACTGATAAAATGGTCAGTACTCCTTCCCCTAAACTGGGTTCACCCATCCTTAAAAGGGATTATTTTTCAAGGGAAAACATAATGTCGGAGATTGTGCTAGACCCCAGGAATACAAAGATAAGAATTTATCCAGACTCTTTCCCATTAGATGCAATTATTAAGAAACTATCATTCCAATATTTTAAACCCTATTCCAGAAACATATATCCTGATCTCAGACATCATTCTTCTCAACCAGCTGTTTGCTTACCAACCTTTTTCTTCTGAATGTTTTCTTTTTCTTTTTTTTTTATTTTAGCCCCTCATATTTATTTAGTGCCTTTAGGTTTAGAAAGTACTTTCTTTCCAATAAATCTGTTTGGTTGGGTCGTGTAAATATTATTTTTGTTCTAGGCATGATGGGATAGACTACCAAATAATTTGTCTTATCTATGGTCACATAAGTAATAATTGTGTGTGTGTGTGTGTGTGTGTGTGTGTGTGTGTGTGTGTGTGTGTAATCCCACCAACCACCCAGATGCTGAGAAAAGTTTCAAGAGTTACAAATATTGTCTTTCCATGTAGGAATGTAAATAGTTAAACTTTAGTAAGTCCCTTATGATTTCTCTTTACTGTTTACCTTTTCATGCTTCCCTTGATTCTTCTGTTTTAAAGTCAAATTTTCTTTTCAGCTCTGGTCTTTTCATCAAGAATGCTTGAAAGTCCTCTATTTCACTGAAAGACCATTTTTCCCCCTGAAGTATTATACTCAGTTTTGCTGGGTAGGTGATTCTTGGTTGTAGTCCTGGTTCCTTTGACTTCTGGAATATCATATTCCACACCCTTCGATCCCTTAATGTAGAA
>JAQQSK010013567.1:0-11447 GCA_028658325.1 Potorous gilbertii
AAGAATCCTCTCCACCCCTGGCCTAGGTCTGCCCAGCTAGTGCTTGGGATCTGAGATTCAAATGCTGCTTCCCAGCCTCAGGGCTTTTGGCATCAGGACTGGCTGCTATTCAGGGTAAGGTTCTCAGGTGGGGGCAGGGCTGCCTCCCAGGCTCAGTTCCCTCAGGGGGTTTATGCAGAGACCTTTTTTAATGGAGCTGCTGCTGAGCTCCTGCCTGCTCTGGGAGCCTCCGGCTGCCTGCTGCCTCTGCTGCTGCCTCCCGAGGGGGCCTGAGTCATGGAGACACCCTGCTCCCCTCTCATCCTGTCTCTCTCACTGACCTGTGCGTCTGTGGGTGGAGGGACCTTCGTGGCCGCTGGAGATTCCATCCCTGAAGCCTGCTCTGATCTGCTCGCTCCACTCAGTGCCACGTGGTCAGGGCAAGGGAGGGCTCCACTCCCATCTGGGGTGTGATGGACCTTTGGAATCGGTTTTTCACTGTGTTGCTGTGCAGCTTCCACTGTTCCAGAATATGTTGGGAGTTCTTTTTAGAGGAAATCCATGGGCTGTGGGTTCGGAGCTAGCATAGGTGAATCTTTCTACTCCGCCATCTTGGCTCTGCCCACTCTTCTGTTTTAAAGGATGCTACTCCATGGGGCAGAGCCAAGATGGCAGAGTAGAAAGACACATCTAATCTAGCTCTTCCCCCACAGCCCATAAAATACCTGTAAAAAATGACTTAAGTTCTAGAGCAGCAGAAGCCACAAAATGACAGAGTGAAAGAGATTTCCAGTTCAAGGTATCCTGGAAGGCCAACAAGAAAGGTCTATCACATGGGGCATGGAGAAGAGCACAGCCAATGGAGCAGAGTCCATGTGTGGCCATGCAGCACCAGCAGCAACAGGACTGGAGCAGACCTCAGGGGTGGAATCACCAGGAACAAATGAGGTTCCCAGATCCCTCAACCCACAAATGCCAAAGACAGCATCAAAGGTCAGTGAGAAAGGTTTCTCACCTTGATGAAAAGCGAGTAGGATCTTCCCCTACCCCTAGCTTTTAGACCAGAGCACAGAACAGGAGACAAGTAAACTCTTCTCCCTTGCTTATATTGCCTTGGAGGAAATGAGAACTTACAGATCTGTAGAGTATACCTTCCTCTTGATAAAAGACTCAAAATTCAAGTAACTGACTGGGAAAATGCCAAGAAAAAGGGAAAAAAAATTAAGACTATAGAAAGCTACTTTCTTGGTGAACAGGCATTTTCTTCTATCTTTTCAGATGAGGAAGAACAATGTATCCATCAGAAGAAGACCCAAAAGTCAAGGTTTCTGCATCCCAAACCTGCAAAATAAATATCCAGTGGTTGCATGGAAGAGCTCAAAAAGAATTTTGAAAATCAAGTAAGAGAGGTAGAAGAAAAATTGGGCAAAGAAAAGAGAGTGATGCAAGAAATTCATGAAAAGCAAGTCAGTAGCTTGTTAAAGGAGACCCCCCCCCCCCAAAATGCCAAAGAAAATAACACTTTTAAAAATAGGCTGTCAATTGGCAAAAGAGATCCAAAAAGACAATGAGAAGAAGAATGCTTTATAAAGTAGAATTGGCCAAATGTAAAAGGAGATTCAAAAGTTCACTGAAGAAAATAGTTATTTAAAAATTAGAATGGAGCAGATGGAAGATAATGACTTTATAAGAAACCAAGAAATTACAAAACAAAACCAAAAGAATGAAAATATGGAAGATAATGTGAAATATCTCATTGAAAAAAGAAGTGACCTGGAAAATAGATCCATGAGAGACAATTTAAAAATTATGGGACTACCTGAAAGGCATAATCAAAAAAGGAGCCTAGACATCATCTTTCATGAAATTATCAAGGAAAACCGTCCTGACATTCTATAATTAGAGGGCAAAATAAATATTGAAAGAATTCATTGATCACCTTCTGAAAGAGATCTGAAAAGAAAAACTCTTAGGAATATTGTAGTCAAATTCCTGAGTTCCCAGGTCAAAGAGAAAATATTGCAAGCAGCTAGAAAGAAATAATTCAAGTATTGTGGAAATAAAATCAGGATAATACAAGATGTAGCAGCTTCTACATTAAGGGTTTGAAGGGCTTGGAATGTGATATTCCAGAAGTCAAAGAAACTATGAATAAAACCAAGAATCACCTACCCAACAAAACTGAGTATAATATTTCAGGGGGAAAAATGGTCATTCAATGAAATAGAGGACTTTCAATCATTCATGATGAAAAGACCTGAACTGAATAGAAAATGTGACTTTTAAACACAAGAATCAAGAGAAGCATGAAAAGGTAAACAGGAGAGAGAAATCACAAGGGACTTACTAAAGTTGAATTGTTTACATTCCTACATGGAAAGATAATATTTATAACTCATGAAACTCTTTTCAGTATTAGGGTAGTTGGAGGAATTATACGCCACTGCGTGCGCGCATGCACACACACACACACACACACACACACACACACACACATACACTATATATATATATGTATATATATATATATATATATATACATATATATATATATATATATATATATATCTATATATACAGAGAGAGAGAGAGAGAGACAAAGACAGAGGCAGAGACAGAGAAGGACACAGGGTGAGTTGAATAGGAAGGCATGATATCTAAAAAAATTAAATTAAATTAAAGTGTGAGAGAGGAATATATTGGAAGGAGAAAGGGAGAAATAGAATGGTGCAAATTATCTCTTATAAAAGAAGCAAGGAAAAACTTTTTCAACGGAGGAGAAAAGGAGGGAGGTGGGGGGAAAAATGAAGCTTTCTCTCATCACTTTTGGCTTAAGGAGGGAATAACATGCACATTCAATTAAGTATGAAAATCTATCTTACACTACAAGAAAGTAGGGGAAAAGGGGATAAATGGGGTGGGGGGATGATAGAAAGGAGGGCAAATGAGAGGAGGGAGTAATAAGAAGCAATCACTTTAGAGGAGGGACAAGGTCTAAAGAGAGAATAGAGTAAATAGGGAATAGGATAACATGGAGGAAAATATACTTAGTGTTTCACATGACTATTATGGAAGTCTTTAGCAAAACTACATCTATGTAGCCTATAATGAATTGCTTGCCTTCTCCGTGGGTATTAGTGGTGAGGGGGGAAGGGAGAGAAGTTGGAGCTCAAAGTTTAAGGAATAAATGTTGAGAATTACTTTGGCATGCAACTGGGAAATAATAAATACAGGTAATGGGTATGGAAATGTATCTTACTCTACAAGAAAAGAAAGAAGGTGGGGATAAGGGAAGGGAGGTTTGTGATAGAAGGGAGAGCAGATTGGGGAAGGGGTAATCAGAATGCATGGTGTTTCAGGATGGGGAGGGGATAGATGGGGAGAATATTTGGAACTCAAAGTCTTGTGGAAATGAATCTTGAAAACTAAAAATAAATAAAGAGAGAGAAAAAAAGGATGCTACTCCTTTTGCTCTGTGGAAAAGAAAGCCTCTGAATGCCCTCTGTATTGACAATGATTTTACCAGATTTCAACCCAGAATCAAACAAATTTTTTCATAAATTTAACCCATGAGGAACAGCCTCAGTAAACATAGGATATATTCCAATTTGTCTTCTGCCTATATTTTGAGTCCACTGGAGCTTGATAAGGGCACTGAGGTGGTTGTATTCCTACAGAATTTACATTCAGTTAGGCTAGACATCAGGTTGCTTTCTATATTGTATCCTTAAATAAAAAATGTATTTTAGGATTTAGTTATCTCAAGATGGTAGGCTCGTAACTCTCACTTTCTAATATAGGTGTTAACAGTTTTGAATCTTACTAAATTCCTTGCTTAAAAGCACCCATTTGAAATTACTTAATCTCTTTTCAATGGTCAACGTTTGACATTCCTACAGCTCATAATAGAATGTAATATATTTGTTGGGGTGATTGAAATGTTGTTCATGTCTCCATACAATTAACTATAATATACAGCTCAGAATTTATGAAGAACAATGCAAGTAGTAAGATAGATTTACTTGGGTCTTTGTTATTACAGTTTACTTAGAGTGCTTTTTAAGATTCTTTTAAAAGATGAGTGACATCTGTTAGTTATACAACTGTTCTTGTTCTTAATATGACCTCAATCTATTGCACCATGGATACTAAAAGCAATGATGCATTAAAGAAAACACAATTCTAGGCTATTTTAAAAAAATATTGAAATATAATTTTGATTGAATTAATCATTCACAACTAAATTGTTATTCCATTAAAATTGTAAGAATTATGTGCTTTTTTCTCATTTATATCTCCCTAATTTTTATTCTGAGCAGCAAGTATTTGCTAATTTTCAGGGGGAATGTTTAGCTTATTTCTTGAAACACACTGCTTCCAAGTACAGTTACTGCCTCATTTGCATATAATTAATGTGTTGATTATTCATGTGTCTTTTCTATTTATGAAAATCACCATGGGACTTCTAGTATGCAATAACTGGCTGGTGTTAGTTGTTTTTGAATATACTAGAAATACTGAATTTCATACACACACATATAGATGTTTATATGTTGTATTTCTTACCAATATTCTGTAATTCAGAATTTTTAATGTAAGATTTTCCTTCCTCACCAATGATAACAAAGGCAATCATAATGTCATGTTATAATTCTATAACAATTCACTATTTTCAAGCTTTCACATGTTTTCACATTTGATTGTGTAAGTAGCCTAAAAGAAAGCCTGGAGCCAGATTTTGAGGGGCTTTAAACGTCAAACAGAGGAAAATATAATTTATTCTTAAGGCGATGGAAAACCACTGAGACATCTAGAATAGGACATCAACAAGGTGATCTATACTTCAGTAATATCAATATGGCCTCTATGTGGAGGACATAGGGGAGAGACTACATGTATTTATACCAATTAGGAAGCCATTGCAATGGTTCATGAAAGAGAATATAAGTCCTTGAACTGTGTTCATTGTAGTTTGAGAAAAGGGAAGATGATAGATTGAGGAATATTGAAGAAGTAGAACTGATATCACTTGGCAACAGGGAAGCAGTGATGTCTGATGTGGGGTTGAAGATGAATCCTAGGTTGTGATCCTAGGTGCCTGGAAGAATGTTGGTACCCTAAATTTAAATAGGGAAGCTGGGAAGATGGGTAGAATTAGAAAGAAATGATAACTTCTATTTGTGTCATGTTGAGTTTGAGTGCCTATGGATATGCAAGTGTGTAAAAATTTCATAGTGGGAAATGAATTAGGATAATTAGAAAGAAAATTTAGGAATGTATATCAAGGTAGAGTACAGCAATTGCATCCAGGAAGTGCTCTGTGCAAGATAGGAATTTATCATGTAGAAAATAACTAGAATATTTCTTGGGAAATAAATTCTTGTTGCATTCCATGCAACCATCATTCTGTGCTAGGCCCACATTATAGAGTCGGAGTGACTTTAATAGCTATCTTAATATATTATGTTTAGAAGAACATCTTGTTTTAATGGAGAAGATTGACAATTATATTTTAATGCTAAGCACCTACCATGATGCACTGAACATAGAAGATGCTCAATAAAAATTTTTTATATTTAACCCAATTTTAATATCAATAAAAAGATCGGAAATCTCATTGTGTAAATAATTTAACCAGAATTTTATGTTCTAAAATTATCAACCTATGCAATTTAGTATATTGTACAAATAAATGTAAATTTTTCTTTACCACATTTTAAAATACATCCATTCTGCAAAATTGATATAGGCCAGAATACAAGTACTACCTTCGGTATATTTTATTCTATTTAGAATTTATGATCATTTGAAAAACAGATTGGGTTTGCTAGGCAATGTTATTGCTTTTTTTTTCTATGTAAAAATGACCGCAACAATTACTGATACTTAGGATTGGCGTTAACGGAAGTTATTTTAAAATTAACTAGCAGTTTGCTAGACTGAACCAAATGACTATAAATAAGAACACTTTTGCACTTTAATGGATAATATTAATAACAACATTTACATAACATTTTAATGCCTGTAAAGTGCTTTACAAATATTATCTCATGTAATCTTCACAACAACTCTGGGAGGTAAATGCTATTATCATTAACCCTACGAAGAAATTGTGGCAAACAGGGTGAGTTGCTCAAAGAGACACAGCTAACAACTGGAGCTGCATTTGAATTCACTTCTTACTGATTCCAGGTTCAGCACTCTATCCATTGAATTACCTAGTTTTTGTTAATAGGATCCATTGGCTGATCAGTGAGGAAATTCCAAGTAGTATAGATAGGTAGAAATATATTCATTCCTTCTCATTCTTGAATCTCTTTACCATTAATCCTCAAATTCTCTACGGTGGATGTCTAATCTGGTGAGAATTGATAAGATTTATGAGACAATAAAATGAGACCAGGATAATGCCTTCTGAAAGACTCATACTAAGGAGGTAGGACATAGATGATGATGTAAAAAAGGAGGCAGGGGTACCAAAAAAAAAAAAAAAGCAGTCTTCTAAGTCAAGGAAGTGTTTTTAAGAGAAGCGGGTAGTTAAGAATATTAAAAACTTAAGAGAGTTCAGTTACAATCAGGACTGGGAAAGGACTACAAGGTTGTTTAACCAAGAGGTTTTGGTAACCTTGAGAGTGATTTCAAATAATTTGTGAGGTCTGAAGACAGACTGCCATCGATTGATAAGTGACTGGCTGTTGTGAAAGTAGCGTCCGCAGTTTTAGTGGATATTAGGCATTTGTTATTGAAAAGGAAAAGAGATATAAGATAATAACCTGAGGGATGACAGTATCAAATGTGTATTTTTTTTCTTTTTTGAAAGAATGGGTCAAATGCTAAACATGTTTAAAGAGAGTAGAGAAAGAAACGATTGGGAGATGCTGAAAGTGAGATAGAGTAGAAATGATCACTGGAGATGAAGAGGGGTGGAATTTAGGACACATAAATTTAGGTTTGGTGTTTGGAAAGAAAAGTGCCAACTCTTCCTCAGAGATAACAGCAGAGGAAGAGAGGATTAATGAATATATGTGTATATGGGGTGGATTTGCAAGTATGAAACAAGAGAGAAAAGAGTACTAATGACTGATCTCTTTTCTTAGTGAGGTATGATACAGAAGATCAGTTGAGGAAAAGAAGGGTGAAGAAGCCACTGGAGACTTAAAAAGAGATTTTGAAATAAAACTGAGGGAAGTTGAGTAGACATTCAATTAAGGAAAAAAAAATTTCTATACAGGATTAAGATCATTTTTAGATACCTGATGCAGTTAGCATAGTGCTATGGTTTCCTCTAGTGATGTTTGGCACTTTGGGAGTATGAGCAGATTAAGAAGAGAAGTTAAGGAAGGGTGAGACATGAAGCTGGTAAATGAGACAAGATTGTGAAGTGTTAAGAGAAATTCATATCTGAACTCTTGAGGTATACGTTCAAGATCATGAATACAGCAAAGTGATGCCATGGTAGGGGCATGGACTGAGAAAATAGGGAGGGATGGAGACTAGAGGTTGCAATCAGAACACAGAATAGGTTGAGGAAGAATGAGACAGAGGGAGATGTGGAAAGGCAGAAGATTATGGTCCTGATCCTGGAGGTTATAGGGAGTGAATGAAGTTTATTAGAGTGGTGTTATGGCCAGTCTTGGATTTTGAAAGACAACTGAGTGGAGGATGGATAGAAATAGGCAGTTATTTGAGGCAGAGAAACTATCTAGTAGGCTATTGCAGTAGTCCAAGCATGACATGAGGAAGACCTGCACCAGGGTGGTTATTTTCCAATGCGTATTTGCCATTCTCTCAAATACCTATCCTTGTCTTGAAATCATTTAATATTAAGAGATATTCATTTAGCTCTGAGGATCTTACAAAGATCTTGGATAATTTCTTTGTTTTTTCAGTCTCCAAAAGAGATGGTAGCAGATAAAGCTATGGCATTTTTTTGAGTTTCTTAGTGGTCTCTTGCTTATATTTGCCATGATTGTTAGAAGATAAGATAATCATTTGTTTCACAAAATGTTTCCTCTTGTTTTGGGACATAGAGTGAAAGCTCCTCTGACTTCTTTATTTGCCCCTCCAAGGAAATATATGAGCCTTCTCCCATTTCTCTTCATTTCCTCTTGTTTCATTTACTTCAATAATGTCAACATTTATATAATTAAGTTCCTCTGGTTTCTTGTGCATGGATGTTATGATCAGAATGCAAAGTGTTAAATTCATGAATGTATTTGTTCTAAAGACTGTATAATTTCCAAGAATTTTTTTATTGACTCCAAAAAAATGGAAGTGGGCTTCAAAGGATTGAATAAATAGTTAAACAAATGAAAAGGAGTATTTAAAACAATTAGAGTCATTTTGAAATGCCGCCACCCACAGTTTTCAATTTTGCAGTGTAGGTTTTTATTAATTCAGAAGATATACCTTTAAAATTTTCATTATGTGTTAATTTAACAAATGGGAAGTTCTTTTGGGGTTGTAAAATTTCATTTATAGAACATAAACAAAATTAATACCGGAACATGTTACATTCATTTCAAACGCCTAAATCCTTATCTGTGGTCATTATTTTTTTCTCTTTTTTTCTCTCCAGTGTCCCATTGGACATCATAATTAAAACATAGACCTAGCTACGTATGAATACATAGAAATTTCCAAGATCGAGACAATCAGACAAGTAGGTAGATAAGAAAGTAAGAGGTCATAGCCATATGTTAATTTTTTATGCAGTACATGTGCTTCTGAAAATTTATGTATAATGTGAATACGTGATTTGATTTACCTTAAAATATATGATTTACCTTAAGAATTCATATATGTTTTCCTCTACAGGAAAGAATCTTGACCCTATTATGTATAAAAATAGTTGCTCTTATTAACACAAATGATTGCACAGATAGAGAGCTCCAGAATCCAGAAGATCTCAGTTCAAATCCTGCCTCAGTTACTTACAAGCTGTATAATTCTGGAGAGTCACTTGACCTCTCTCAACCTAAATTTCTTCATCTGTAAAATGTGGATTTATAATAGTAATACCTACATTACAATGTTGTTGAATGGATCAAATGAGTTAATATGTAAAGAATTTTGTAAAACCATAAAGTGCTACGTAAACACAAAGTTATTATCAATAGCCTTTTTATTAAGGAGAACTGTTCAAAGTTTTCCAATGCTCTAATAATCTACAGGATCTATGATGTGAGAATTTCTTCCATTGATGTGGTTGTAATTCATTCAAGTCTCCCTTTTCTAGTGACTTCCATATTTCCTCAAAAATTAGCTATATGTATCTCACTAAATATATTTATTAGAGGTCTTCATCTTTTCTAAAAGTATTATATCAATACTAAAGGAGGTGGTGAGATATCCATAGGTTATTAAGAGCCTTTACTATACAATTAATTTACTGGCCCTATATTTCTCTAATTACATTTTTAAAGCACTTTTTCCGTTTATTATCTCCTTTGCAAATATTACAGTCATTTCACATCCAATACATATCTCTTCATTGCCCTTTAAGTGATGTTTTTGGATGTATGGGTGTTCAAAGAGGACTAGCACCTCTGGGATGAGGGCCTGACAAATCCTTTTAGAGTTTCTCATCTACCTTTGGGCCATCAGCTTTCACCTATAGCTCAAAAGTTGTAGCATCAACTGTGATAAGTATAACAAGACAGTATTTTTCTGAGTCTTACATTCCCCTCATAGAGAGAAAATTTGATATACCCTGTATACCTGATGGTGCTGTGGCAAAGAACAAATGTGATAATGAATGTAAAGTACTTTGTAACTGCAAGCACTATGTAAATGTGATTTGTCATCATAAAAAGGCATGTATATTTTTTCATTAATAGTATTTTAATTTTTCCAATTACATGTAAAGATAGTTTTCAGCATCCTTTTCTGTAAAATTTTGAGGTTCCAAATTTTTCTCCTTCCTTCCTTTGCCCCCTCCCCAAGAGAGCAAGCAATTTGATATACATTATTCCTGTACAATAATGTTAAAGATATTTTCACATTGGTTGGTTGGTTGATTGGTTGGTTAATACCCTTCATCTTCAAAGAGGACCAAAATGACATCACTATGATAAAGTGAAATTTCAATGTGTTTGACTGTGGCTAATTAGATTGATGAGCTTGGGATGCTGTACCACAGATTGGGCACAGACAGTCTGTGTGGATATTTGGGGTGGATATTCCAAATTTGTGCATCCTGCATTTATTTTGTGCTGTATCAATTCTTCTTTGCTCAAAGAGCACAGCACCCTTTCTGATGTGGGTACACCATGCTGAGTGGCCCTGTGCCAGTGTCTCCCATGTCCCACAATCAAATTCAAAGTTCTTGAGAGAGACCATGAGAGTGTCCTTGTGTCGTTTGTTCTGGCCACCATGTGATTGCCTGCCCCATGCAAGTTGTCTATAAAAATTTTCTTTTTTGCATTTGAATAACCAAACAGAGTTGCACTCTCTTAAGCATAGTTTGAATACTTGGCAGTTCAGCTTGAGCAAGGACTTCAGTATCCTTGCTAGATGCAAGATGATCCTCAGAATCTTCCTAAGACAGTTCAAATGGAAGCAATTCAGTTTCTTGGCATGGTGCTGGTAGACTGTTCATATTTCACAAGCATATAGCAATGAGGTCAGCAAAATGGTTCTGTAGACCTTCAGTTTGGTAGTCAGTCTAATACCTCTTTCCTAAACTTTTCTTCAGAGCCTCCCAAACACTGAGCTAGCTCTGGTAATGCATGCATCAACCTCATTGTCACTTGGAAAGTACACTCCCAAGGTTAAGTGAACTTATCCACAGCATTCAAAATTTCTCCATTTGTTGTAATCTATGATTCCACATATGCATGGTGTGGTGGTGACTGATTTAGCCTAATAATTAACACTCAGATTTCCTTGTGAAAGATGAATCAAAACAAAAGGAAAAAGTCATGAGAAAGAAAAAAAAAGTGAAAAGAGTATGCTTCAATCTGCACTCCATAGTTCTTTCTCCAGATATAAGTAGCATTTTCCATCACAAGCCTTTTGGAATTTTCTTGGGTAGTTGTACTGCTGAGAAGATCTAAGTCTATCATAATTAATCATAGGACAATGTTGTTGTTACTGTGTTCAATGATCTGCTGCTTCTGTTCATCAACTCAGCATCAGCTCATGTAAGTCTTTCTAGGTTTTTCTGAAATCTATCTACTCATCATTACTTGTAGAACAACATTACTGCATTACATTTATATACCACAGGTTGTTCAGCCATTCTTCTGTTGATGGGCATCCCCTCAGTTTATAATTCTTTTCCACCACAAAAAGAACCGCTATAAATATTTTGTATGCATAGGTTGTTTTTCATTTTTTTTTATAGTGGTCTAATATAACTTTATTTATTTATTTTATTTTATTTTTTTTATTTTAAATAAATTTATTTAACTTTTTACATTCATTTTCACAAGATTTTGGGCTCCAAAATTTTCTCCCCATTTGTG
>JAQQSK010013568.1:0-11447 GCA_028658325.1 Potorous gilbertii
TCTTGCTTCCTCAGGAGCATTTGCAAAGTCAAGTTCTTCCATATTTGAATGGTAGAATCTCTGACAGGATTCCTTAAAAGACTAAACAATAAGATAAACAATATAACCAAGTGTCACAAGTCCAAAACTAAATGTCACCAAAGCACAGCCATCTAATTGGGGACCCCTTCTTCATAACTGCCATAAACACGTTACAGATCACCCCATACTGACCCCAATCTTTGTCTTTGACTTGAATAAACTTAAGTCTTATTGACTTAAAAATTAGACCTCAAGGCTTGTTAGATCTCTTTATGTCTTGGTAGCACAAAAAGATCACCTAAAAAGTAATGACTACGCTCAGGAAACTGAAGGGAAACTAATACGCCAACTTCTTGTAACAAATCCATAAATTGCTATTTGAAAGTCAACGGGCAGAATGAGATGGTTGATCCAGAAACTCATTTTCTATAGCATCACAGGATCATAGACTTACAACTAGAAGACTTTAGTAGGCATCTAGTCTAACCTTTCCATTTTTTCAGAGGAGAAAACTAGAGCCTAGTAAGGTGACTTGTCCAAATAGCAATAGTAGAGGTAAGATTCCAACTCTTATACTGCTGTGACCACTGAACAATGTTGTTAATCCTTTAAAATCTGGAAAATAACATTATGTTCTGGGGGTAAGCAACTTTTCCAAATTGTTCAAATTCAATTTTTATTAACATGGCAATGGATGAGATTCTCTGGCCATACGAGTCCTTCATTTCCCTTTAACTTGAAAATTACATTGATTTTCTTAACTTAATACAAGGAGAAATAATAGATGGACTTACTGGGATAAAATCACGAGTCTTTTCTCCAAAGAGCCGGTTAGCAATTCTTATCAGGCATTGACTATCAGGTTTCTTAGTTCCTGCAAGAAAAGCCTGGGAACTTTGGTGGACATCTGTACCTTTGTTTAAAGAAAGAACCTGTTTAGAAAAAAAGTACAGCTTCAGTACCATCTTCCTTTCTTTTTTTTTTTAATAAAACACAATTATTTTATTGATTTCTTGCAATCAAATACTGCCATCTAGCACTACTTCCATTCATGCACCATTCAAAACAAAGGAATTATTCCTTGGGTATTTTTAAATGATGCACAACATTTTAATACAGCAAACAGAAAGTTAAAACATGATGTACCCTGATTAAGTATATAAACTGATAATTTAAAAAAACGCAGAAGTAATAATTTAGTTCCTTTCTTCAAAGTGGAAATTTAAACCTTTCTCCTGATAATCTCGAGGATATCATCACATTAGGAATAGTGCAAAGTGTGGCACATGTGGGATCATGTAGGAAGGCATGTAATGGACATGCCTCATTAGAATTAATAAATCGTGCATAACAAAATGCATGAAGTCAATGCATGATAGAAAGCATCTTTCTAGGCCACCCTTCGGCTCCTGCATTTATTCAATTTTGCATTATCCTTTATGTCATTATAGATTAATTATCACATATAGCACTACCCTGAAGTTAAGAGAAGGAAAATAGCTGCTGCTTGAAGAAAGTGATTCCGGGCTGCCATTTGGTTTGAATCAGCAGAGATCCTAGGGAGGTCAGCATTTGACCTCCAGCTTCCTCAGCTTGGCCACTCCTGAGGCTGTTCTGGGTGCTTCACAGTGACTGTTCTCGATGGTGTGGCAGGCCACTGAGCCTCCACCTGGCCCGGACTGTCTCTAGCCCCATGGTTTTCCCTTTTTGCTGTTTTCACTGCATGATTGCCTCTCTCTCACCATCACCATTTTAGCCCCCTGTGACCTTCCATTTAACTGTTCATGAGTCCTTTCAGAAAACCTTTAGGGAACTCCAGAAGCAGGAGCTCTGGGGACGGGAAGTCCAAGGGAGGAATGTTGGGGATGGGAACATCCTTGACTTTCCCTGTACTGGCTACAAACCCCTGCCAGGGAGAAGATACAAAGTCAGCATCCACATACAATTCCTTTTCAGGCAGGGCCTTCTGGAACCTGGCCTTTTCAGCCTGGAGCTGCTTGTTTTCTCTCCTCAATCTTTTGTTGTCAGCCACAAGAAACTTCACGTGTAGCTTCAGATTAGCAATCTTGGTTGCCTGCTCTTCTATTGTTGTTTTGTCATCTTTAGTGACTTGGCTGCTGGGACACAGTTCCATCAGGTCTTTCCTCTTCTGAAGGAGAAAAAGAAGAGCGTCTGGGTCCCTGTCAAGGACCCCTGGCACTGTGGCAGGGCTAAACAGCTGAGATCTGGGCACATTTGGGTCCTCAGATCCATCTCAGCCAGTGGCCTGGTTGACATCAGAAGATGAGGGGTTCCATCAGGAGTCTGCTGGGCTTTCCACCTTTCCTCCTGCTTTGCCCTTCTTCACCTCTCCTGATGACACAAAATGACCTTGTCAGATTTCCCAGCAGCTAATGAGAGGTCTGTGCTCCTACTCTGCTGATGAATCAGGGTGAGGGACCCGTTGATTACTTCCATAGATGCCAGGGCAGGGGCAGCGGCAGTGGTGCCCCCGGCTCATGGAGGGCCAGGGAAGGGCAGTGCTCGGACAGGCCCAGGAGCCACTGTCAGTTCAGCATAGCCGCCACTGCTGATTCCTCCTCCCCCAGTATGTCTTTCTTTCTTTAAAAACAAAATCCTCAAAGGAAAATCAAATAACCTTCTACAGAGACTGAAGGCATTAAAAAATAAGATTTAAGGATGTCACTCACCTATTCTATAAGCTTCAACGTCTCTCTATCATCTTGAGAAACACATACAAGTCTTCTCTGTTCAGAATTTAAAGACATTCACAACTGAGTTCCAAACTACCTTTCCAGACTTATTATATATTACTGTATTTCTAAAATTCCCCTCCTCCCCTGCCATTTAAACTGGTGGTCTTATTATTCCTCATAGCAAGGTAGGAAGGTAAGATTATTTCGCATCTGTAACCTCTTAAACATTTGTACCCAGAATGCCCACTGCGCGCAGCACAGAGTAGTTAGAAGTCCAACATGTTCTATTCCATTTTTTCTCACTCTCTATTGCTGCACTATTGACAAAGTTCTCTTTTTGTGATCAGGTCTGCTGAGGTATGGCTTTGGAGAGGTATAGAAAGTTTCATACTGTTTGTATTCATTTTGTTTTGCTTATTTTCTCTTGGTCCCAAGTACCTGTTGTATCTGTGCAGCAGTATTTCCCTTGGCCCCATCTAAGACCATAGCCAGAGCACAGTAGAGACTCAGGGGAGAATAAAACACATTCCGTGAACTATCTTCTTCACTAATTTTTTTAAAAACATTCAAGGTAAAAGTGTTGATTGCTTCAGAGAGCGTAGCCATTGTGGCACACCTAGAAAAAGAAGACAAAGAAATACACTACATTAATGTGAGACACTTCTGTGCACATTCATCCACTCCATTTTCAGTCTAGATCATCTCCAATGGTACTTCTTCAGTAACAACAATGGAGGGCATTTACCTAGTGCTTTCAGGTATGCAAGGTAGATGCTATTGTTATCTACATTTTACAGATGAGGAAACCGAGGCAAAAAGAGATGAACTGACTTTCCCAGGATCACAGAGCTAATAAAGGTCTAAGGCTGGATCTGAACTCAGGTCTTCCTGACTCCACGTCCAGCACTCTACCCACTGCACCAAGCAGCTGCCTCCCCAAAATAATAAATAATGGCACAGCAGAAAAGCAGATAAACTCAGCTTTGCTAACTAGCATCAATATTATTATAACTCATATCTACACAGTGCTTTGATGTTTAAAACAGACTGTTTGATAAATTCCTTGCTTCTCAGGTGGAAATATGACTAATTAAAAATATTTTTTCTGGTCTCCTAAACAAGTGATCTGCTTCCCTGTTTCTGTGCGTATGTTCCTAAGGTTTGGACCAGCTGACTACCCTTCATGCTACCTACATATGTCCTACATTTCTGTCAAAGCTCATTTCAAATGCTATCTTCACCACAAAGCTTCCCCAATCACCTTAGTCAATAAAGGTCTCTACAGGAGCTCCTATAAGTCCCGGCAATAATTGCCTGGATCCACAATCCAGTACTTATTCCAGAATCCTCTCTCTAGTCATGATTTGTGTATTTATGGCTTATCTGAGGTCTCTTCTCAAAAGGCAAGGGCTCTTTCTTATCTGGTCAGATACCCCTTCCCACTTACCCAATCTATCTCCCTCACCCTGATTTCACTTGCCTCTCTTTATAATCCTCTACTCTGACTTTGAGAATGATTCCCTAAAGAATTAAATTATCTGGTTCCTTGAATATTTTTCATTTCCAGCTTCTTCAACCTTAAATCTTGGGTAATTGTAACCACCCAGTTACTGAATTTCTGCTTACAAGTTGATGAGAAAAAGTTGCATAAAGTCATAAAATTGTGCTAACTTCATCTTGCAAAAAAAAGGATCTCTGATTTCTTCAGGAAGGTGAACTCTTTCCTCTTAGTTGATAAGTTCTATGGTGTTACTCCTTAGTAAGGCTAACCCTTCCAACTATGCCCTTAACTCATCTTCTCCTGCCTCCTCTAAGGCTTTCCTCTATCAATCATTCCCTCTCTCTTCTAAAAATTTTAATGCTTAGTTATTTATTTTTACTTTCCACAAAATTTTGAGTTCCAAATTTTCTACCCATCTCTCCCCTACACCCACCACATAACACCTTGCACTCTGATTAACACTTCCTCAATATGCCCTCTCTTCTATCACACCCCTCCTTTCCCTTATCCCCATCTTCTCTCTTTTCTTGTGGGGCAACATAGATTTCTATACCCCATTACTTGTATTTCTTATTTCCCAGTTGTATGCAAAAACAGTTCACGATATTCTTTCCTAATACTTTGAGTTTCACCTTCTCTCCTTTCCTCCCTCCCCACCCATCCCCACTGAGAAGGCAAGCAATTCAATATAGGCTATATATCTGTACTTATGCAGAAGACTTCCACAATAATCATGTTGTGAAAGACTAACTATATTTCCCTCCATCACATCCTTTCCCCCATTTATTCTAATCTCACTTTTGTCCTTGTCCCTCCCCAAAAGTTTTTACTTCTAAGTATTCCCTCCTCCCATTTGTTCTTCCTTCTATCATCCCTGTCACAGCCCACTTATCCCCTTCTCCCCTGCTTTCTTGTAGTGTAAGATAAATTTTTATACCAAATTAAGTGAGCTTTGTAGTGATGGGAAGCGCCTTATTTCCTAACCATTGTGGATTAAAGAAGAGTACTTTATAGGATATTTTGGTTCTATTGTGACCTTGGTAAGGGAGCAGATGTAAGGCTCAGAATTTACTCTGACTTTTAGTCAATATTTGAGCAAGGACCAGAATTGATAGGCAAGAGAAGTTTCATTGAAAAAGTGCATCTTGAATGTCACTACGTCCTCATCACCTACTCACTTCCCAACTGTTTAACAGCTGATCTAAATCTTCTCTACTCTTCTGAAATTGCTTCCCAATTCTCAACTTCCACTTCAATATGTCTCTTAGCGCTTCTCGTCTTCTCCACACTTTCTGTTTGCTTGGATTTCATGACATCTCCTACTTCTCTGTTCCTTCTGTATCCTCTTCTTACTCCACAGTGTAGACATTCCCCAAGATCCTTTCTTAATCTTTTCAGTCTCTCCATGCACTCTTCTCCCCATCCCTTGGCAAATTCAACCACCTCCAGAGCTTCAATTCCCATGTCTATAAAGATGGCTGAAAGCCCCTGTGAATCTATTTTTCATAATGCCTAGTAGATCAAATCACTTTTAGAACAATTGATGGGAGACCAGAGCTGAAAGACTATAAACCAAAAAGGTCACTCACATAGTGAAATTCTCCCTTAGGGCCAACCAATGAAGGAGGGTTGAAATGGAGCAATGTTCCAAACAGGAAGGTGAGATAAAATCTGGGTGGGCTACAACTCAGGAGTCATGAAACCAAAGTAGAAGTCCATGTAACCAGTTTATAGAACTGAAGTGGGAAAAGTAGGATCATTAACTAGAGAGAAAGGGTAGAGTCAAAACCAAGATGTAATTAGATTAACATAAAATCAGATAGTCAATACATATTTATTGTATAGTCAATACATGCTTATATTGTATGCCAGAGATAGAGGAAAGGGAGGCTACCTGGTGCAGGGACATGATGAACTGCAATCACATGGGAAATTCTGAATTGCTTGCTCTAGGCCTTTCTTAAATATAAGATCTGAGAGGAGCCCTCATGTCTATTTGAAGTTGTCCAGAAATGTCCACCCTTTCCAATAGGAAATAAGGGAAAGGTAAGGATTAAGCATTCATATAGCATCTACTATGTGCCAGGCACTCTGCCAAGTGCTTTACAAACATCATCTCATTTGATCTTCACAACTGCCCTGACAGCTATGAGCTGTTATGACTCCCATTTTACAGCTGAGGAAGTTGAGGTAACATGATTTTGCTCAGCACCACCCAGTTAGTGTATCAGTTCAAATTTGACCTCAAGTCTTTCTGATTCCAGACTCAGCACTGTATAGACTGCATTATCAAATGCCTCAAACCTAAATCAGAGGCAAGGAAGGGAAAAAAGGCAGAGAGTACTGAAGAAGTACGAGTTACACAGTGGATTTGATCTTATAGAAAGAAGAGTTAGTTTCTGAAATTATTGACAAAGTACAGGTGAGCTGTCTGTAGCAAAATGGTAGCACAGATGCCAAGACTAACAGCCCTCAGACAAAAGGAGAGCTCAGTGGGTTCAGCTATCTTCAGACTTTAAAGGACCAAAGCCTTACTCTACTCAGGTCCCAGAGAGCTACAGTACTGAGAGGAATGTTGAACATGGCTTCCCAGAATGGCTGAATGTCCTAACTTACTTATTTGCTTTTTGATAGCGCACTGTCAGAATGCCTGTGGATGGTTAAAAAGTACTGTTTCCCCACCCCCTCAGCAACTAGGCGGCACAGTGGAGAAAGCAGTGGACCTAGTATCTGGAGGCCTTGATCTTAAGTCCTGCCTCAGAGGCTTGCTAGCTATGTGACCCTTGGTAGGCCATCTGACCTCTGCTGGCATCACTTTCTTAATCTACAAATTGGGGATAATTACGGCAATTACCACACAGGGCTGTTGTAAGGATTACATGGGAAGGTATTTTGGTAAAATTGTTGCGTACCTTGAAGTGCTGTGTATGTATTACTGATACTGTTGCCACTGCTGCCCTCACCGCTCCTTTTTCCAGTTCCCACCACCTTTGCCTGCTTGCCTTCTTTAACTTCTACTTCTTTGTTTTACTTTATCTCTCTTTTAGCTCCTGTAGGTCTTCCCATATTTCTTGACAAGAGGCAGAAGAGGGAGGAAGGAGGGAGACAGAAGCAGACCTCTTATAGGATGCAAATGATCCAAGTGGCACTTTCTTTCCACCATGGCAATCCAACAATTATACTTAATAACAATACAAAAGCATATATTTAGATAGTGCCCTATGATTTGCAAATCATTTCATATATATTATCTTATTTATCCTCACATTATACTAAAGATCGGCCTCACTTTATAGATGAGGATACTGAGGCTTGGGGAGTGGAATTCCTTTGTTAAGTATGACACAGCTATTCAGTGTCTGAAGTATCAAGACTAGATTCCATACCCAGCGCAGCAATAACAGAGTGAGACAAAACAGAGCTGGGCTAGCATTCATGAAACTCCAGGTCTTGACCAAGAGGAAGCTGGATGACCACGTGTCAGTGACATCCTAAGAAGGGTCCTTATTTGGCCTTTGGCGTCTCTTCCAAGCCTGGGATTCTATCTTTCTGACAATGCACTCTTCATGCTGGGAGCCCTGCAGAGGACAGCTTACAGAGGCCACCTGCTGGGAGTGGTAGTGGGCTGCAGGAAGTAATTCACCAAAGGGGCCATAACACCGTAAGAGGCCAATAACATGCAAAACTGTGAACACCAAATAACTGTACCAATCTCTGAGGAAGGGCTGGTCATTGGCAGGAAATCACTTTTCAAATATGAATTCTGATAAGAGTTCTGTTTACTTCCTTTGATCTGTAAATAATGTTTTCCCATTCCCTTCTCTGTAAGCTGGGTACTTGCAAGAAGTATTACACAAGGGGTAATATAATTGTGTCCTATCACACAGTGACATTCCCAGAATTTGGGGGTACAGGAAATTGATTTAGTTTCTTCCTGATGATTCACAAGATACTTCAGGATCACCATCGATACCAATAATCTTTACACAGAAATGAAGAAAATATATGAATAGGGTTTGATTAGTTGGATTCAGGATAAGTGGGTTTACTCACTGGTTTCAAGCTTACTTTTAGTCTGGAATGCCATCTTCACTCACACCCACAATAACTGAATAAAAATGAGTAAACCTAGGAAGTCTCATTTGATTTTTAAAAAGCTCAATGAAATGCATTTGCTACTTACTTGCCCCAGTTTAGAGAATATAAAAAAACAACCCTAGTGAACACCACCTTGACTGTCCAAGGTTCCCTTTACTCAAGTGGCACAAAGTTCAGTTCTCCATAACACTGCTCAAGTCTCAGTGACAGGAACAAATTGCTTAGAGAACGAGAGCTATTTTTGACTCTTACTTTGGTTGACAATGGCCAGCACCTGAAATCACTGAAGTTCTAAGAGCTATTAAAAAGGTGATACATCTGTTCCCTACTGAACTGATCGAGCAATGTTTTAGCCATGGGATACTTTCAACCCTATATATCCTTTCCTCATATAACCCTAAAATTAATTCTACTATGAATTGTAACTGAATGATAAGCATCCTTGAAATAGTGGCTCACCTCATGGAGCCTAGGATTCAGCCTCTCACAGCAGAGGCATAAAGGACTTTTTGTAGCAGTTTTCCCCAATAACAATAACTTCCAAAGGACAAAGATGGATACATAAGGTTTCAGTGTAATAGTATTACCACAATAAGAAAAACAAAGTAGCTTGTGTCTGATGTAGGTAATAAGCAGCTAAGAAGAGACCTGAGGACTTTCTCTGCTGCTTTAGTGTTCCTGTGTGGTTCCTTGACCCAAATGACTCCATGGCATCACCTCCCTGGTGCCATAGTCCTCTTGGAGAGGATGATAGCTCCTGTGTATCTTTCCTTGTAGTGCTTATGTTTGTCCTCGGCTTCCTCACTCATTAATGTGCCTGCTCCTTAAGAAAAGTTTGATTAGAGGAGATTTATTTTGTAGGGAATACCCACACCTTTTGTTCATTTCTGATGAAGCACTGGTTCTCAAAGGATATGATGCCCTCTGGCTCTGAAAAGTGTATATATACTTTGAGGTTAGGATTTGTTTTGGGGCTTACTCATTGGAAGTGTTTATTTGGCCAGATGAGACTCTGGGTGGCCACCAAGGAATCCCCCTGGTTTAAAAACTCAGATGTTGGTGCTTCTCTCTCTGGCAACTATGTATGGATGTTTAGGCAGTTGAATCTATCTGTTGATCTGTGAAGGATGTATTGCTTATGGTCAGTCAGTTGGAAGCTCTGTTGGTCTTTATTTTTCTGTATATATTTTCTCCGAAATGCTGACTTCTTCCCCTGAACTAAGCAAGTGATATATGTACTTGTTAAAATAGATTGTTGATCTCTCAAAAGTTTCTTTCCTTTTAGAAAAGCAGATCTAAGAAGCTGTACAGCAGGCCCTCCTGTGTATGCCAGGGTCCTTGCTATTACAGCTAGCAACCAGGTTGAGGGACTAATGGAACTCTGAAACCTATTAAGGAAGGAAAGAGATTTTTTTGATTGTCAGTCATTTATTCATGTGACATATTTATTGGTTTTGACTTCATCATTGTATCTTAGAACTTAAAGATAGAGCCTAGCATGTAGGAAGTCCCTAATAAATTATCTATTTCTCTATTTACAACCACTTATTAATCACCAGGCACTGTTCTGAGCACTAGGAACATCAAGATCCAATGATGAGCCATCCATTTCCTCAAGCAACTTACTTTGCATAGCACCTGGGGAGGATACAATATAAAGTAATGATAACAAAATAACTACATATCAGAAAACAGAAGATAAGACAGGCTGGCACCAACTGCTCCCTAGACAACATTAGTTGTCTAGACAAGTCAAGACATTCTTTGTTGTCTTTGGCCTCTCAGAACACACAGGATCCTGACATGCTTATTTGTGTGAAGCAGCTTTCAATACAAGGACAATCCCTCTTAGAACCTATACAAAAGGGTATAGCTATTAAAGTGTCAAGAATGTCTCCATATAAAGAGACTATTCCAGAACTGTAACCACAAATTAGTAATATTTTAGTGATTTTCAAAGTTCCTCAAAAGTAAAGGGAGAAAAACATTGAAGTTCAAAAATGTGGAACTCAGGTCCAGGTCCATTTCTGCCAATAACTTGCTACTTCTTTAACTTTGGGAAGTCCTAACTTGTCTGATTCTCATTTTCCTACACAGTGAATGTCTCATGTACCTTCCAGATCTTGCATGCTATAATTCTAAGCAATTATAAACAAGGTAAAATCATACCCACCTCCTATTGTTGCTAATAAGCACTAAAGGCCCTCCTAGGGAAAATTACAAAACAAACACCAATTGCCTGGTCAACTGTAGTCTATCACTGGTAACTAATTATACAATAGTCATTCACTGATAAAGATGCTGGAGCATTTGGGTATTATTTGCTAAAATCCTATTCATTGGTCTTGAAATGTAAATTAGAAAATCATCTAACTTAAAAATAAGATATAGTAACTGATCAGTTACTGTAACAATGTTATAAGCAATAACATTTATTTCCTTATGAGTCATGTATAAGTTAAAGATGTTCTAAACCTAAGGAGAACAATACAGAATAAAAAACCTGGAGCTGTTGGGCAGTAAACACCATACTGACTGTTCCTTGGCCCTTTCTGAAGCCACACTGGCTCTCAGGTAAATAACCATCTTCCAGGTGAAGCATCCACCTATTAGTAAGGACTCTGGCAAGAATCTTGCCAGCAGACTAAGAGAGAAACCCCTCTGAGATTGTCATAAGAACAATATATAGAGTTGAACAATGGAGGCATCTTTGAACTCCTGAGGGATAACCTCTTCTTGTCTTATAATCCAGAAAATTTCAGTCAGCTTTTGTATGAGGAATGGATCCCCACCTTGTAAATCTCAATTGGAATACAATCAGCACCAAGTGCTTTGCCACAGAAAAGGAGCCTAATGGCATTCAAAACCTTTTTTATGAGAGATAATTTACTCCATTCCATTTCACCCTCTCTCCTCCCACTACATTTCTCTCTCACCATTTACCCTGATTTCTTTTAAGATATGATCCCATCCTATTCAATTCACTCTGTGCTCTCTGTCTCTGTGTGTGCGTGCGTGTGTGTGCACGTGCATGCGTGTACATGTGTGTGCATATGTGTGTGTGTGTGTGATCCCACCAACTACCCATATACTGAAAAGTTTCAAGAGTTACAAATATTGTCTTTTCATGT
>JAQQSK010013569.1:0-11447 GCA_028658325.1 Potorous gilbertii
CTTGGAATGAACTGCTGCTGTTTCTTCCTGCTTTCTTAACTTTCTGTCTGCTAGGTTTCTGCAACTCATACCCACAAGGTCCCTTACCAAATGTGTGTGTGTGGGGGGAGGGGAAACTTTGAAAATCAAGTTTATTGTTCATCCGTTGATCAGTCTCGTCCCTACCAAGTCTTTCTAAGAAGACCTTTTCGTTGTTGTTAATACCTGACTCTTTGTGACTCAATTTGGGGTTTTCTTGGCAAAGTCACCGAAGTGGTTTGCCATTTACTTCTCCAACTCTTTTTATAGATGGAGAAACTGAGGCAAACAGGGGTTAAATTAAATGACTTGCCTAGGTCCACATAGCTAGTAAGTGTCTGAGGTAGCGTTTGAACTCAAGAAGATGAGTCTTCCACTGTGCTACCTAACTGTCCCTCCAAGTTTGACAGTATATAATTTGTAAACCCACATAGAGATGTGTCATGACATACTACATATGCATCATATTTAATCCTGTGTCATGATCATAGCTTTCAAATTCTTAATTTGCTGAAGGATGAGATTATTTATTTTTTTCGAATCTAGGTCAATTTAATTTTATTTTTCTCAGTACTCTCTTTTTTCCCTTCCTCTGCCCCATCTTGGCCTCCTTAGTAACAATAGTGAGAAGGAAAGAAAGATTAGTTTCCTTTCTTTTTCCTTTTCCATCTGCTTTGTCCTTTACTGCATTGAGACTTTTTAAAAAATTTTATTTAATAAATTTATTTATTTAACTTTTAACATTCATTTTCACAAAATTTTGGGTTCCAAAATTCTCCCCATTTGTCCCCTCCCCCCGCCCCAATACATTGAGCATTCTAATTTCCCCTATCACCAATCTTCCTTCTCTTCTATCATCCCTCCATTCCCTTGTCCCCATCTTCTCTTTTGTCCTGTAGGGCCAGATAACTTTCTATTCCCCATTACCTGTATTTCTTATTTCCTAGTAGGAAGAACAATATTCAACAGTTGTTCCTAAAAATTTGACTTCCAACTTCTCCCCATCACTCCCTCCTCACCCATTCCCTTTGGGAAGGCAGGCAATTCAATATAGGCCATATCTCTGTAGTTTTGCAAATGACTTCTATAATAGTCATGCTGTGTAAGACTAACTATATTTCCCTCCATCCTATCCTGCCCCTCTTTTTTTTCTATTCTCTCTTTTGACCTTGTACCTCCCCAAGAGTGTTGACTTCTAATTGTTCCCTCCTCCCACTGCCCTCCCTTCCATCATCCCCTCCACCCTGCTTTTCCCCTTGTCCCCCACTTTCCTGTATTGTAAGATAGGTTTTCATACCAAAATAAGTGTGCATTTTATTCCTTCCTTTAGTTGAATGTGATAAGAGAAAACTTCATGTTTTTCTCTCAGTTCTCCTCTTTTCCCCTCCACTAAGAAGTCTCCTGACTGCCTCTTCTATGAGAGATAATTTGCCCTATTCCATTTCTCCCTCTCTCCTCTCAATACATTTCTCTCTCGCCGTTTACCTTCATTTTTAAAGATATGATCCCATCTTTTTCAATTCACTCTGTGCTCTCTGCCTCTCTCTGTGTGTGCATGTGTGTATGTATAGGGGCGTGTGTGTGTGTGTGTGTGTGTGTGTGTGTGTGTGTGTGTGTAATTCCACCAACTACCCAGATACTGAAAAGTTTCAAGAGTTACAAATATTGTCTTTCCATGTAGGAATGTAAATAGTTCAACTTTAGTAAGTCCCTTATGATTTCTCTTTGCTGTTTACCTTTTCATGCTTCTCTTGATTCTTGTGTTTGAAAGTCAAATTTTCTCTTCAGCTTTGGTCTTTTCATCAAGAATGCGTGAAAGTCCTCGATTTCATTGAAAGACCATTTCTTCCCCTGAAGTATTATACTCAGTTTTGCTGGGTAGGTGATTCTTGGTTTTAGTGCCTCATTCGTTTGACTTCTGGGATACCATATTCCATTCCCTTTGATCCCTTAATGTAGAAGCTGCTAGATCTTGTGTTATCCTGATTGTATTTCCACAATACTGAAATTGTTTCTTTCTAGCTGCTTGCAATATTTCCTCCCTGACCTGAGAATTCTGAAGTTTGGCCACAATGTTCCTAGGAGTTTCTCTTTTTGGATCACTTTCAGGTGGTGATTAGTGGATTCCTTGAATACTTATTTTGCCGTATGGTTCTAGAATATCATGGCAGTTTTCCTTGATAATTTCATGACGGATGATGTCTAGGCTCTTTTTTTGATGATGGCTTTCAATTAGTCCCATAATTTTTCAATTGTCTCTCCTGGATCTATTTTCCATGTCAGTTGTTTTTGCAATGAGATATTTTACATTTTCTTCTATTTTTTCATTGTTTTGGTTTTGTTTTGTGATTTCCTGGTTTCTCATAAAGTCATTAGCCTCCATCTGTTCCATTTTAATTTTTAAAGAGCTATTTCCTTCAGTGAGCTTTTGAACCTCCTTTTCCAATTGGCTAATTCGGCTTTTTAAAGCATTCTTCTCCTTATTGGCCCTTTGAACCTCTTTTGCCAATTGAGTTAGCCTATTTTTCAAGGTGTTATTTTCTTCAGCATTTTTTTGGGGTCTCCTTTAGCAAGGTGTTCACCTGCTTTTCATCCATTTCTTGTATCTCTCTCATTCTCTTTCCAGTTCTTCCTCCCCCTCTCTAACTTGATTTTCAAAATCCTTTTTGAGCTCATCCATAGTCTGAGCCCATTGAATATCTATTTTGGGTGTTTGGGATACAGAAACATCGACTTCTATGCCTTTCTCTGATGGTAAGCGTTGTTCTTCCTCGTTTGCAAGGAAGAGAGGAAATATCTGTTCACCGAGAATGTAACCTATGGTCTTATGTTTTTCCCCTTTTATGGGCATTTTTACAGCCAGGTACTTGACTTCTGAGATTCCTTTCCACACCTATCTCTCTTCCAGATCTGCTCAGCTAGTGCTTGGAGTCTGAGATTCTAATGCTGCTTCCCAGCCTCAGGGCTTTCAGTGGGGCAGTGCTGCTATTCAATGTAAGATTACATTCAGGTGCTCAGGTAAGGGCAGGGCTGCTATGCAATGTGAAACAAGTTCAGCTGCTAAGGAGGGGCAGGGCTGCACACTGGGATCAGTTTCCTCAGGGGGTTTATGTGGAGACCTTCAATAATGGATCTGATCTTCTGCCTGCTTTGGGAGACCCTGTCCACTGCTGCCTCCACTGCTGCCTCCCGAGGTGGCTTGAATATTAGAGACACCCTGCTCCCCTCTCAAACAATCAAACAGGCTCTCTCACTGACCTTTGCGCCTGTGGGTGAAGGGAACTGTGTGGCTGCTGGAGATTCTGTCCCTGAAGCCTGCTTGGATCTGCTGCTCTCGGTGCCACGTGGCCAAGGCAGGGCTGGGCTCTGCTTTGGTCCGGTGTGCAACGGACCTTTGGTGTTGGTTTTTCAGGTCTCTCTGTAAGAGAAATCTCCTCCACTCTGTTGTTCTGTGACTTCTGCTGCTCCAGAATTTGTTTGGAGTTCTTCTTTACAGGTAGTTTATAGACTGTGGGTTCGGAGCTAGCGTAAGTGTGTATTTCTACTCCGTCATCTTGGCTTGTCCCCAAGACGTTTTCAATGTCTATTTTCCCCATCCTGTTTTATTTCTTGGATCACTTTTCTCTGCTATAGAAGACTTTCTCAGAGAGGAGTTATAGAGGAGTTTTTTTTCTCCTCATTCCACAATATACTAAAAGCAAATCAGTCCAAAACACAATTATATCTTTCACTTTAGCCTTTTGTAACAGGAGTTTGAGGACAAACTAGATTCCTGGGTTTTATAGTTTGCAGGGACAAATATTTCCTTTTAGCAATGAGAATGATTTGGACTGTTGCCATCTATGAGCTGGAAGGCAGATTTGCATCATACCTGGGTGTTTTTAAATCTTTAAGAGAGCAGAGTGAGAAGATGGAATGGAAACTGAAAGGGCCCACATTAGCAGTTTGGTGGTATCAGAACCCACCTCTGACTGTGAATTAAGAATAAATGGCAAGAAATAATGACACTGGAGCAAAAGGTGAAAAGAGAAATGGAAAAGAAAACTGAGCTGTAACAGAGAAGGGAGGATTGAGATGGTTTGTCAGTGTTCCTGCCATCATCTTGAAACCTAGGTCCTGAACTCAAACTACCAGTTATAGTCTCCTCCTCCAGAAGTAAAGGAAGTTCCAAAAACATCTGTTCTTTCCCCAGTTTTCCCCTCCCATGTCTATCTATTTATAGGCACTCTAATATAGTCTGCTCACATTTTAAATTTCCTGTATTATGACTTTACCCTAAATAAAAAGAAGTCAAAACTAGAAATACAGAAAATTTTAAAATCTGGTGGAGAGTTAAACCTTTGTCTAAATGTTAGGAATTTCCCTCACTGGGGGCCTGACTTATTGTGATTGTATTAACACTTTTTAATCTAATTTGCTGTTGCGTAACTCTTCATGATCCAACTAGGGGTTTTCTTGATAAAGACTCTGGAGTGGTTTGCTAATTCATTCTCATTTTATAATATGAAGAAATTGAGGCAAACTTGGTTAAGTGATTTGCAAGGGTCGCACGGCTAATAAGTATCTAAGGTCACATTTGAACTCAGGTCTCCAGGCAGAGTGGATAGTGGATAGAGACCCTTGCACCACCTAATTACCCATCCTTTGCTATAAATTCTATGAAATAGCAGTGAAAGGGACCAAGGAAACCCAAGGACCCTTACAGTTCCTTTAGGTTAAGAATGGAGCATGGCTAATTAAATCTCTAGAAAGGAAGGGGAAAGAAGAAAAAAAAGACCATAAAAATGATGACATCCTAAACCATCACCAAGGGAGGAGACTTGGGAAGACAGACAACTCTTTCCCTTCCCAAAAGGGAGAAAAGAATAGATAGGATTAAGTGTAAGACAGCTCAACCATACCAATAAAACTGACCAATGTTAGATTTCTGATTTGAAATAGGGAATTTCTTCCACACCTTCCATTCTTATTTCTCCTTGGGTTCCATATTTCTTTCATACAAAACAAGATGAACTAGAAATCTTAGGTAGGCAGGGAGATAAAATTAAATTTGTGAGTATGATTAAAATTTGATGGGATGGAGCCATCAAGGTAATCTGAAATTAAAAGGCCCTAGTAGAGAGTGGAACCACTAAAAGTCTTTTGGAGAAGGTAAGAGTTGAAAGGGGTCTTGAAGGAAGTCAAGGAAGCAAACTAATAAGCATCATGTAATTCCAAGAACTAGGACAGATGGAGTTTCCATTTCGAATAATTGTAAGATCTTATGAAACCATATTTGAGAATTGTGTATTCTGTCCCTATCACTCTTCCTTGTACTTATTAGCTACTTGCAATCCATCCTAACTGCTTTTGATTTTATATTTTCATTATATGCTTTATCTTTTAGTTGGAGATTGTTTGTCATAAGAGATCTTTGAATGCCAAGAAATATTCTGGCACTCTAACAACTCTCTCCGAAATTGTTCTCGATAATCATAAACATGTGTCCAACAGACATTAGACAAAACAAAGTGATGTTTGCTTTTTACACATTGGTTTAGTTAAGATTTTTTGATCCTTTTGAACACAGTATGGAATGAAGAGGAAAGTTCTCCTATGAGAAACGCTTCTGTGGTTAAGGTATGTGATCCAAGGGCAAAGGAAGAGAATGGGGGGACAACTGAAGTCAGGGAAGTTCCAAGAAGGATTAAAAATAACTGAGGAATGAAGGAGAGGAAAATGCTGATCTTTCTTTCTCTTTCCTCATCTTTGATTTTAAGGAGAAGAAGGTGGGGGAAGAAAGTACTGAAAAATAAAGTTAAAACTCATTATATAGCAACGAAGGAAGAAATAAATGATTGAAGAGGAATCAATTCCTCATAGATGGGTCATGGTACCTAATTAATTTATTAATCAATTCAACCTAAATTAATTTGCAGATTTGTCAGACTACCAAGGCAACTTTATAAAAGTAGACAAGAGAATAACAAAATTCTTCTGGAAGAACAAAAGATCAAGGATCTCAAGGGAAAGAATGAAAAAATAGTGAGAAGAAAAGAAACCTAAAGTGTCATATCTCAAACTATACAACAAAGCAGTTATTAAATGCATTTGATACAGGTTAAAAATACAAAAGTTAATCAACAAAACAGGTTGGGTACACAAGATCTCGAAACAACTGAACATAATGACACAGTGTTCAACAAACCTAAGAGTACTAACTTCTGACATAAGCATTTGCTATTCAACAAAAATTGCTGTAGAAATTAGGCTTAGACCAACCCCTCACACCATATACGACAATAAGCGCCAGATGGAAATACAACCCAGATACTAAACGTCATATCCCAAATGAGTTAGAGAAGCAAGAAAGGCTGTAGTTAACATAACTATAAATAGAGAGAGGTATTCTTGACCCCAAAAAGTAATAGAATCATAAGTGTTAAAATGAACAATTTTGTTTATAACGTACTGTATTGACATTGCGCATATTTTCTTGTTTCTGGTTTTTTCACTTTGCATCCGTTCATGCAAAACTTGTCATGGTTCTCTGTATTAATCATGTTTTTCACTTATCACAAAACATTAATAATCTTTTGTATTGATGTACTACCATTTGTTTATCCATCGTTTAGTCCAGAGGTATCTACTTTATTTCTAGTTCTTTGCTATCACAAAAAGCATTCCTGTAAATATTTGGCTGCATGTAGCTCTCTAGAACGGCTGCAGCAATCCATAGCCCGACAAAAGGCATTCTTGTCTTTCTACAGCCCGTTCAATATTCACTATTCTATCTTTTGTTCTCTTTGCCACTTTAGGGGATTGGTTTGTATTTCTGTTATCATTAGTGAGTTTTAGAATTCTTTCATAGAATTGCAAACTGTTGATAATTTTACTTTTGAGAATATTTTCATATTCCATGAACACTCTATTAAGGAACGGGTTTTGGTCTCATGTAGGTGTACACACATATATACATACATGCCTATAGGCATGTATATATGTACACACACACGCACATATATATATATATATATATATATATATATATATATATATATATATATATATATATATATATATTTGTCATGACAAATTCTCAATTATATTCTTAATGTAAGAAAGCCATGTTTACCTAATTTGAAAGCAACTATTCTCCTTAAGAGTCAAGTGGGAAAATTCCTAAGTATAGAAAGAATTTTCACCTTCTGCTCAGCCTTGTACTTAGCATTCTGCAGTGATTAAAAGTGCGAAGCTTGTGGTGATGAGGCCTTGGTTCATATCCCTGATTCTGCTACAAACATGACTTTGGGATCATCTCTTGGCCTCAGTTTCCTCATCTGTAAAATGAGGATGTTAGACAAAATGTCTCTAAGATCCCTTCCAGAACTAATCAATCAACAAGCATTTATTAAACCCTTGCTGTGTGCCAGACAAGGTATATTCCAAGGCCATATTCACCTCCAAAGCAGGAGACGCTTTTCTCTTCCCTCTATTATTTAATGTATTTGGTTCTTCTTGGCTTCATTGCTAATATTTTCCAACAGTCCATAATCATGGTGACCAATGAAAAATTGCCTCTATGTCTTCTCTCTGAGAAAGCCTTTTGTAGTGAAGGAAAGTGATTCAAGAAGTAGACTAGAGTGGGGAAAGTTAAAGTCAGAGAAGTCTTATGAAGAAGAAGTTGTTTGTGCTTCATTCTTGAAGAGGACCCTGACATCAGGGAGGTGATTCCATGACATCCAAGTGAATAGGATTTAAGTGAGAGAGGGCTGTGCAAAGTCCCTAACCTGACTTTCTCCTCCAGAGCCACCTGGGTCCAGTGGCCAGATATAGATTGGGATGACTGGAGATGGCCCAGGATGCAATGAAGGACTTGAGATTTTTCAAGCTAAATCAAACAAACAAGTCTCAGTTTGACTGAGGGAATGCCCACTCACTGATCACTGAATAAGAAAAAGACAGAGCAGATGGAGAAGGAAAAATAAGGGAAGTAATGAGTCTTTGTTATTAACCTTTGTTACTAAGAAGGCCAAGATGGGAGACTGTTTTTGACTTTTTTCTTTTCTTTTGGTATCCCTAGTACTTAGTGCAGTGCCTGGTATAGAATAAGCACTTAATAATTGCTTGTTGATGATTGACTGACCATCATTTTAAATCATAACCAACACAATAACAATAACACTATCTAGCATTTATATAATACTTGAAGGTTTGCCAAGTCTTTGACAATCATCCATATTATCCTCAAAACAATGTTGGAAGGTAGGTCCTATTATTATCCTTATTGTACAGATGAGGAAACTGAGGCAGAGAGTGTTTAATTGAGTTGCCTAAGTAAAATAGTTACTAAATATATGGCATAGGATTTGAACTGTCTTCCTGACTAAAGTCCAGGGTATTGAGCACTACACCACCTAGATGCCTATGCGAAGGAAAACCTTGAGAATGATAAGGACCCATGAAAAATTTGGTTAATGTTTGGGATCCCCTGGAGATCCAGCACCACCTTCATATTATATTCTTCTAATAGAAACCTTTACCATCAATATTTTAATTAGCTATTCTCCTATATATTTAGGTGTCCATATTCCCTACCCGCTTTTGTTTTCAGACACAATCTATGGTCATACTTTTTTGTGGTTCAATTCTTTCATTCATGTCTGATGTTTGGGGAGCCAATTTGGAGTTTTCTGACAGTGATACTAGAGTGGCTTTCCATTTCCTTCTCCAGTTCATTTTATAGATGAAGAAACTGAGGCAAACAGGGTGAAGGGACTTGCTGTGGGTCACATAGCTAGTAAATATCTGAATCTAGATTTGAATTCTTCCTTTCTTCAGGTCTGGTGCTCTATCCATTGTGCCACTTAGATGTCCAGACATCAGGTATAGGGCAGCTATTTATTTCTCCCACCATAAAACAAGTGCATAAAACACAAAAGACTCAGAAGCATTCATTAACATATATTTAAATTATGAACTACAGCCATTGCCTCTGTTATACTCTGTGGAGTTGTAAAGATTCCTGGAAAACTTGTAGGACTACAAAACAAATATTTCAAATTCAAGTTAACACATCAACAAGCAGTTATTAACTACATCTGAAGTACTAGATATGAATGCAAACGCAAGCACAATCAAAACTAGTCCTTGTACTCAAAGAATTTATAGTTCAATGAAAGAGGGCTCCAGGAAAAGGAGCTGAAAAGCAAAGCGAATTTGAGAGGAGGAAGGGACTCACTGGGATTTGTTGGGGATGAGGGGAGGAAGAATCTTGGAGAGTGAGAAGCAGAGATCCCAGAGAAGAGTGAAGTACTGAAAGAGGAGCATATATAACTGACCCAGGCATTTTTCCTCAAATGGGGATTTCAGGAGAAACTGATCAATCAGAGGAAGGGAAACATGTATGGATTGGTCTTACAGGTTGAGAAGGGTCCTGGGTAACGCTGGACAAATAAGTCTGGTCATCAGGAGTAGAACATGGAGAAGAATGAGGAGTGAACAGACACTGAGGATCTGAACCATGGAAGTAGCTACTCAAGGTCTTTGTCTTCTGGTCAGACAGGCAGACATGGGATCATTCTCCATGCTGATCTTCTTCTGTGAGAAGGATATAAATGGCAAAAGCATCACTTTCAGCATCTGGGGAATCTCAACTTCCTGGACTCAGAAGGTAGTCATCAAGGTGAACCAACACAGAAACTTTCATCTCAGGGTTCCTGTTTGCCCATTTTTGCCCAGGGAAAGACACACAAAGCAGTAGAGGCAGACAGAGATTTATTCAGTCCCAGAGGAACCCAAGCAAGCATATTTGTTTACTGTCAATTATATACAGTCATTCTAGTTGCTTTAAGGGAGAAGAGAGGAGAGAAAGATTCTCTTCTCCATTCAACATGCCACCATCAGAGTGGAAGACTAAAGGGAGAACTGGTGTTGCTTGTCCAAAGGAGAAGCTTTTCTATTCCCTCTTATTTAAACTTCCTGACTTCATTGCCCATCATCTTTAACAGCCCGTAGTCATGTGGACTAGTAAGAGATTACTGGGTCATTTGAAAGATCAAGTCCTTTAGAGCTGAGCAGAAAGATAGATCTCTCCACAGAGAGTCATGGAGCACAGGCTCAGTCAATTGCGGGGCTACCTCCTTCACAACAACTCTATGAGGTAATTACTTTGCAGTCTTTAGAAGCCTATGTAAGTGTGAGCTCTTATTATCGTGGTTATTGTATGTTATTACCACCGTTTTCTTTAGTGCTCTTTGCAGTCAGAAACTCAGTTTACCTTTGTAATGCCGTCCAGGTAGCATTGTCTTCTGTTAATGACACTTCTGGCATGTATTTTATGTAAGAATCTTTCTTGCAAATTTCTGATAAATGCTTTCTGTGAAGTAGCAATCAGATGTAGCTGCAAAGAGTGAGAATTTTCTTTCTTCTGTTTTATTTAAAACTTTTATTGATTGCTGTCTTTTGTTTTTAGATCATAGTTATTTCCAGATGTGACACCACCCTGTAATCAGTGAATTTCTGCTGCTTATGGTAATTCTTTTGTTAATTGAAGCTTGTGAAACTGTTGAGCTAAGCATTTCTTTCCTGTGGAGGAAATAAACAGTTGGGCTATTGTTCAGACATGTCCTACTCTTCTCTGAAGCAATGTTGGTGGAGCTGTAAACTGAACCAACCATTATGGAGAGCAACTTGACGCTATGTCCAGAGGGCCATAAAATTGTGTGTACCTTTTAATCCAACAATACCTACTATATCCTTAAGACATCAACCAAAAATAAAAAAGGGAAAATGAGTATTTGTACAAAATATTTATAACATCTCTTTTTATGGTGGCTAAGAATTGGAAATCAAAGGGATGTTCATCAATTGGGGAATGACTAAACAAACTGTGGTGTATAACTTAAATGGAATATTACTGTGCTGTCACAAATGAGAAGCAAGATGATTTCAGAAAATCTTGGAAAGACTTACATGAACAGATGCAAAATGAAACAAGCAGAACCAGGAAAAGTTGTACACAGTATCATTAAATGTTGTTTGTCCTTCATTCTCACAGAAGAACATGATGTCAGGAAAGTCAGAAGGACTTGCAAGTGAATTGGATTTAAGTGAGGGAAGGCTGTGCAAAGTCATCAGTAACAGCAATAGTGATGTTCGATGAACCATGAATGACTTAGCTGGTCTCTGAAATACAATGATCCAAGATGATCCTAAAGGACTAATGATGAAGTATACTACTTGTCGCCAGGGAAAGAACTGATAGTGTTTGAATACAGACTGAAGTATGCTATTTTCACTTTCTTTTATTTATTCTAGCCTTAATCAAAATGAGTAATATGGAAATGTTTTACATGTATAACCTATATCTGATTACTTACTGTCTTAGGGAAAGGGGAACAGAGGGAGAGATAGAATTTAGAACTAAAAACTTAAAAAAAGTTAAAAAT
>JAQQSK010013570.1:0-11447 GCA_028658325.1 Potorous gilbertii
TCCCAAGTCTCACAAGGAAATGGACGTTAATAATTTGAAAGCTGCAGAAGGGTGATTGAAACCATGGACAGTATGTCCTGAGAGGTAGGCCATCCTTACTCATCCCCATAGCAATATCATTAGTTGGATTGTCTACTTACTGAGTAAGGCCATAGTAAAAGCTAGGAGTGAGTTGGTGGTGGGGTGGAGTGGTAGAGAGGACACTGGAGTCTGAATCCTGGCTTTCACTCAATAACTATTTCTATAGAGCTTAGTGCCCTGTAGTGCATTCTACATGATACCCCTGTTGGGAGGGGTGTCAAAGATTCTTATTCCCATTTTACAGATGAGAAAATGGAGGCTCAGAGAAGTTGTCCAGGGTCACAAAGTCAGAAAAATTGATTCTAAGAATTATGCCCTTAACATTATACCAATTGTATCATCATGGCCACATTACTCCATCAAGTTGAGCCTTAGTTTCCTCATCCATAAAATGGGACCATCTGACAAAGTCTCTGTGAGGAATGCTCCTTGTAAACCTCCAGGTACCATTTTATATAGATTTTGTATAACTCATATATTGTCTCTTTTGATAGAATTTACATGTGTGTATATATATACATGTATATATTTGTGTATATGTATGTATTCGTTTTGTATAGAAAAAATTTTATATCAATTTAATATATTTAATATTTATATATAAATTTATATTTTAATATTTATTCAATATAACATAAATATAAATTACACACATGTATATATACACATATTTATGTAAAATATATAAATGTATATTTATATATGCATATACACATACAAAATGTACAATACATGTATGTCTCCATACATGTGTAAATATGTGTATATATACATCCATGCACACATATATGTATATTCCTTGAAGGAAGAGACAGTCTTGCTTTGTCTTTATATCCCCAGGACCTAGCACAGTGCCTTATTGTTGTGAGCAGCAATAATTTCTCACTGCCCCTCATATAACAGCGGTCCTCCATTGCAAACAGGTTGTCCTCATCAGCGGTTGTTAGTAGATGCAAATGGAGACAGCTGGGGATACTGTTAAAAATGACCCTCTTGGGCCCAGCAGTTCACATAGGGCCACACACTCCACTTCTGGAGATTTAAATACTCCTACAAAGAAATAGCTTGGCTGTCATTACATGCCTCCCAATCTCATTCAGAGCTCAGGCTGGCTTTGATGGCGGCTGCCACTTGTGGTGAACATGGCCTTTGAAAAGGCTAAGCTGAAGCAGGTCTCCAATCTCTTTGATAAAAATCCACTCCCATTATAAGGGGGCTTAGATTCTTGTTGCAATCATGGATTGCAAGCTCCAGCCTCTGATACTAATAGTACACAATTACTCTTGCCATTACATTTAAGAAGTCAACTAAGTGCACTGAAATCACTCGGTGCTTCCATGTTCCCCACAACAGAATCTGAACAGCCTGCCTCCTTTGCTCTGTCTTGAGCGGAAAGCAACAAGAATTTCTTTTGTCTTCCTTGTTAGACCAGATGATTTTGTTTTTTAATCACAGGAAGAGCTGGCAGTCAATTGTAACCTGAACAGGAGGTAGAATTAGAACTTCCAATGTTAGGAGAGCCTTAATTTGCTCATCTGTAAAAGAGGCACAGTAATATTTGGACCACCTATTTTGCATGCGCATGTGATCATCTCTATTTAGGCGCACACATACATTTTCAAGTAAGACAATAATTAGCTTAAGTGCTTTATAAATATTAAAGTACTATGGAGATATCAGCTACTATTATTTTTACTTAGATCTCTTTCCGCTTTTCATCCCTCGCCTCTATTTTTTTATATAAAGAAAGTGAGAGAGTCTCATTTTACAGATGCTGGTTCTACAGAATGAGGTGAATCTAATCCTTCATGGGCAAGAAGGATTACATTTGTACTGCTTGGCCCCAGAGGGCAGAACTGGGAATAATGGGTGTAAGTTGCAGAGAGGAAGATTGATGTCAGGGAAAATTTCCTAACGATTAGAGCCGCCCAGAAGTGGAATGAGCTGCCTGGCAGGGCACTCAGCTCGAGGTCTTCCAGCTAAGGTTGGATGATGACTTGTCAAAGAATGTTAAAGAAGTGGTTGTTGTTTAGGTACGGGGGTCCTACAAGGCCCTGAGGTCTCCTCCAACTCTGGGATTCTGTGAAGTGTCTTCCTCGTGGTCACAGTGAGTTTGTGGAAGCCAGAATTAGAACCCACGTGTTCTGTTTCCTAGTACCTTACTATATTTAAGCCCTCCACTGATGGGTACCCAGAATCTCTCTCTGAGAGAGCTTCCTTGGGAAGGAAACATTATTATGTATCAATTGTAAAATGCCTGTCAAGAAGGGGGAGATATTTCTTCATTCACTCTGTCTGCATCATAAAATTGTGTTTGTTCAGTCCTTTGAGTCACAGCAGACTTTTTGTGACCTCATTTAGGTTTTCTTGGCAAGGATAATGGAGTGGTTTGCTATTTCATTCTCCAACTCATTTTACAGATGAGGGAAACTGTGACTTTCCCAGGGTCACACAGCTAATAAGTATCTGAGATCAACTTTGAACTCAGGAAGATGTCTTCCTGACTCCAGGTTTGGTGCTCTATATACTTCGACATCTTGTTTTTAATGGGAGCCAAGGGATAATTTCTTTCAGGGAACCTGACTGGGGTCTAATTCTGTATTTGTTCTTCAAAGAAAGCCTTCCTTATCTCATGTGTTTTTAAAAATTATTTATTTATTTTTAGTTCGCAACATTAACTTGCACAAGATTTTTGAGTTCTAAATTTTCTACCGCTCCCTTCCCTCCTCCTCCCCAAGATGGCATGCAATCTGATACAGGTTCTACATATACATTCATATTAAATATATTTTCACATTAGTCATGTTGTAAAGAAGAATCAGAAACAATAGGAGGAACCATGAGAAAGAAGAAACAAAACAGAGAGAGAGAAAGAGCAAAGAGTATGTTTTGGTCTGCATTAAGATGCCATAGGTCTTTTTCCGGTTGTGGACAGCATTTTCCATCTCAAGTTGTTTGGATTTGTCTTTAGATCCTTGTATTGCTAAGAAGAGCTAAGTCTATCAAAATTAGTCATTGTACAACATTTCTGATGGTGTAGAATGTTCTCCTGGTTCTGTCCACTTCACTCAATATCAGTTCACGTAAGTTTTTCCAGGATTTTCTGAAGTCTGCCTGCTCATCATTTCTTATAGTACAATAGTAGAATTACTGTTTCAACATGTATGATAAATGATCATCTAAACTTTTCTTAAATATATTCAAAAAGAGGGAAACCAGTATCTCCCAAGTCAGTTCACTCCATTTTCAGATGGCTTTAATTATGAGAAAGAATTGTTTTCCTAAAATAATATACAAATGTGCTTCTTTGTAAGTTCCCTTCACTGTTCTTTCCTCTGGAGCCTAGCATTACACTGCCTTCTGTTGACATGACTATCTATTCAAGCAGAGTAGCCTTGACCCACCAGATCTTTTGACAAACTGAATCCTACAGTTTCAGGTATGCAAAACTGGACACTGATAAAACCTTGCAGAAGCCAATATAATTCTCAAATAAATATATTTTGAATTCATAACTTTAATGACTAAACTGAAAATACTCTTCTGGGTATCATACATGGAAAGCAAATACAGAGAGGAAATTAACATATCTGAAGTAGCATAATCATTTAAAATACCCAAACTTTTGTAAGTAGCAAATCCTGAATTTGCTTTTGAACTTTGTCACATAAGAAATGCTTAAAATGTATCTTTATAATTTGATTACTCTGAATGCACAGGAGCTTGGGGGCAGAAAAAGTAGAATCCATAGTCTAGGATTGTTTAGATATGACATATCATTATTTTTTGTAATTTTAAATTTTGTTCATATTTGTTTTTTAATCACTATTTCAAAAACAGCCTTCCTTCTGTCCGTAACTAATGAGCCATCCCTTATGATAAAGAACAGAAAAAGCAATTCAGCAAAGGATCTGACAGAATATGTAATGCTCCACCCCTATTTCATTTTTTATTCTTTCCACTTATGTTCTTGCACATTATTTTCTTAATTCTCTTAACTTTACTCTATATTAGCTTATATACTTCTGAATTCTTCTCACTGATTATTTCTTATAGTGCACTGTAGGATTAAATTCGTAGACAATGCTTTGTTTAGGCATTCTATCCCAACTGTCTTAATTGGCTAATTTACTCTTTTGAAAGAACGGGGCCAATATAAGACCTCTTAGATGAAGGCAAAAGGTTAGTTTCACAGGAACCCTGGTTATCCTTCAACCAAGCAGTCATGGCCATGAGCCTATTAGGTACCCAGTCCTGTGCTGAATGTTGTATAGGAGACGAGAGAAATGTCCTTGTCCTCATGGGACTTCATCAGTGAAGTTGGTCAACAAGACTGTATGAAGCCTCTATTACATATCAAGCAATGTGGTAAGCTCTGGGGATACAGAGAAAGGCAAAAACTAGTCGTCACCCTCAAACTGAGGATAATCCCAGAGGGGGAGGCATTAAGATTAAGAAAGACTGGGAAAGGCTTCTTGCAGAAAGTGGGACTTCAGCTGAGACTTAAAGGAAGCCATGGAAGCCAGGAGGCAGAGAAGAGAAGGGAAAGAATTCCAGGCATGGGGACAGCCAGGTCAGGGAAAATGCCAAGTCAGGTGATGAAGTGTCTTGTGCAAGGAGAGTAGTGTCACTGAATTGCAGAGTATGAAGAGGAAAGTGTAAGAGGACTGGAAAGGCCAAAAGGGACTAAATTATGATTTAAAAATCAGTCATTGGATTTTATGGTAATAAGGAGCCACTGGAGTTCTTGAATCGGGGAGGAAGTGACATGATCAGACCTATGCTTAAGGGAGATCAATTTGACAGATGAGTGGAGGGTGATCAGAATGGAGAAAGACTTGAGGCAGGGAGACCATCTAGAAAGTTATTGTAATAGGCTTTATGTAATATGTAATTATGTAATAGGCTTTATATGAGGTGATGAAGGCCCATGCCTGGGTGGTGGCAGGGCACATAGGAACAACACAGAGGTGGAAATGGCAAGGTTTGATATGAGGGGTGAGAGTGAGGAGTAGAGGATGACCTGTAGGCTGGGAGCCTGGGTGACTAGGAGGGTGGTGGTACACTTATCAATAAGGAAATTTGGAAGAGAAGGTGACTTGGGATGAAAGATCCCGAGGTTAGTTTTGGATGTGTTGAGTTTAAGTTGTCTGTGGTTCATCCAGTTCAAGATGTCTAATAGGTAGATAGAGATGCCAGACTGCAGCTTGGGAGAGCTAGACCAATATATCTACATCATGGAGATGATTATTGAAGCCACGGGAATGATGAGATAAGCAAGCAAATTAATATGGAAGGAGAAGAGAAGATGACCTAGGGTAGAGCCTGGGGGACACCCATCATTAGTGAGTGGACATGACCTGAATGAAGATCCAGCAAAGGAGACTGAGAAAGCATGGTCAGACAGGTAGAAGGAAATCCAGCAGAAAGCAGTGTCATGGAAACCTAGAAAGATGAGAGAAGTGGATGATTGACAGGAGCGCACAGGAGAGATTCTTAGGGGACTGGAGTTCCATAGGACTTCAGAAAACATGACATCAATGTGGACTGGAATAGAAGGACCTACTTTCTAGAGCAGATGGGATTCCAGCTGAGTTCAGGAGGTTAAGCGACCTAGATTAAGTCACGTGGAGCAGTACAGAGCAATGATAAAGACACTGGGCCTCAAATCAGGAGTCTTGGGTTTGAATCTTGACTGCTATCATTGCCTGTGTAAACCTGGGCAAGTCATTTCTCTTTGGGTTTCAATTCCCTCACCAATAAAATGGGGATAATAGTCCTTGCATTCCCTACCTTACGTGGCTGTGGTGGACAAAGTGTGTCTTAAACTGTGAGATGCCATTTAAATGCCAGCTATTATTATTTCCTGACCCCTCTCCTTTTTTCAGATGAGGGACTGAGACCAAGAGAGTGCGGTCATGCAGCAGGTCAGTGGCAAAGCCAGGCCTTGGCTCTGGGTCACCTGGCATCCAGTCCTGTGCTCTTCTCATCGCACATGCTGTGTCACTAGAGGAGATGTTTTGGATTTCACACCAGCAGTCAAGCTCTACATTAAGCCAGACCTTGGAATCAGATGGCATTTTGTGTCGGAGGATATAGGCCATGACATTTTGGGCAAAAATTAGGATACTCCTTGAGTATCTGTTCAGTCTTGGTCAAGAGGGCCCTATGAAGCCTATAATGATGGTGATGTCTAGTCTTTGAAAATTTGTTTCTGAGTTTTGAATCTCAACTCTGTCCCTTATGACTTGTATGACCTTGGGAAGACTATATCTCTTCTCAGGGATTCAGTTTCTTCCTATAGAAAAACAAAGTTAGGCAAGAAGACCTCTAAGCTGGAAGCAATTTAAACTCCAATAAACAGTGACTTGGGTTATAATTCTATCCCTGCAACTAACTTTCTGTGTGACCTTGGGCAAACTACTTCCCTTCTTTGTGCCTCAGTTTCCTTTTTTGTAAAATGAAGTCATTGGACTAGATCATCTCCAAGTTTCTTCCCATGATCCTATGATTCAATGGGGAGGCAATTAATCTCTTATGCCATTGGCATAATTATCCATGATGATGTTTTTTTAAACATCATGAACAGATTTGCCAATTTAGGCAGTTCTGCTGTCTCTATTCCTAATGCAGACAGTTTGCTTCTTACTTCCCACATGGCCAAAGAGACTATAAAAGGCAATAAATCAAGAATCTTTAAGAGAATGCATGATATATATCTATGCAAATTTGTGAGTCCTTAATTTGAGCCAATATCTCAGATGATTCTTATCCCTCAGTTACTGGATGGGATAGACTGATCAAAATTACCAACAGCTTTGCACCCAAACTCAAGGGTTTCAGTGAGTTGTGGTATCTATAAAATCACTTTCACTTCCCACCCACATGATACAACTAGCCCGGAAACATATGAGCTCTTAATTGGATGAGACACTTTAGTGGTAGGTAGTATACTGTTTTGAGTGGGACCTTGGCAGCTGAGAAGGGATCTTGAAGACACCTCCCAGCAAACTAGTTAGAAAATAAGTTTCATGAGGGAAGGGATGATTTCAATTTTTCTTCATATCTCTAGCATGTCCAGGTTGTTCAGTCATTTTTCAGTCTTGTTAGACTCTTTGTGATCCCATCTGGAGTTTTCTTAGCAAAGCTATTGGAGTGGTTTGCCATTTCCTTCTCCAGCTCATTTTATAGATTAGCAAGCAGGGGCAAGTGACTTGCCCAGGATCACACAGCTAGTTAAGTATCTGAGCTCAGATTTGAACTCAAGTCCTCCTGACTTCAGGTCTGGTGCTTTATCCACTGCACCACCTAGGTGCTCCAATGTATCCCTTTTCTTAAGAGAAAAGAGGGATTATTTTAAAGATGATACTTAAATTCAATAAAATATTTTAAAATGTTTTCTACAGGATGAAGACCTTTCTCCCACCTCTGAGATGGCTCTGGAGGAGAAGTGAGGCTGGTGACCTGCACAGCCCTCTGTCACTCGAAACAAAGTCAAGTGCAAGTCATGTCATCATTTCTCTGATGGCAGCAAAGGACGAACACAATTTACAGAACACTGAGCTAGACCCTAGAAAAGAGAAATGATTAAGCAAAACATGCCCCTACCTTCATCAAACAGGGGCCTACAACAATTATATAATTAAGTAAAAACAAAATGCAAGAGCATTAGATAGGTGCAAACCAAGGGTAATACAAGGTCCAAGGGAGGAATAATCAAGGCACCCACTGAAGTGAAGGTACCATTTATGCTGAACCTTCAAAGATGAGTAGGATTTTAACAAGCAGAGAGAGACAGAGGAGGGAGGGCAGTCAAGGTTTAAGGAATGGAGCAAGAAAATGCATGGAGGTGGGAGAGCAGGATATCTTAGGTACAGTAAAAGTCCATCATGACTATAAAGCATGTGGATGAGAGCCTTGTGAGATCGAATTAGCAAGGTAACTTGCAGCCTGACTAGGACTAGTGGGGCCCCAGAGGAAAGAACTAGGAAAAATGGATCCCAGTTGTAGAGAAGCAGATTTAAGGTTGATGCCCAGAGAAATTTCCTAGTGATTAGAGCCATTTAAAAGCAGAATGAACTCCCCTGGTAAGCAAGCAGTTCCCTCTGAGTGGAAGACTTCAAACAAAGATTGGGTCAATCAATGAATCAACCAGCATTTAGTAAGTACCTACTCTGTACCAGGCACTGCCCAGGATTTGGGACTGCAGATGCCAAGAGTGAAATGATCCTTTCCCCCAAGGAGTACTTTCTAATGGAGGACACCACAAGAACCTATTAAAAACATGTGCCACATAAAATGAACAAATATGAATATGTGCAAAAATTCAAAGGAGCTTGAAAGGAGGGCATTATCAGTTAGGGGATCAGGGTAGGCTCCATGTAGAAGCTGGTACTTGAGTTGAATCTTAAAAAAAGAGAGGGACACTATGGAGCAGAGACAGGAGGGGACTGCACTCCAGGAATGTGTGGGAGACAATGCAAAGGCATGGAAATGAGAGATGCAGCACTGCGTGAAGGATGGAGGAAAGGAAAGTTGGCTAGTTTGCGGGTTGGGAAGACTGTAACATCCTCCAAGTCTGACCAGGTTTCAAAGGGTTTTCAAAACTAAATATGAGAGCTTTTATTTTATCCTACAGGCAACAAGACGCCAGTGGAGTTGATTGAGAAGAGTCACATGGTCAGAGTTGTGTTTGGGGAAAACAAATTTGACAACAATATGGAAGAAAGACTGAAGAGGGAGAGAGACTTAAGGCAGGGAGATTAATTAGGAGGCTGCTGCAATAGTGTAAGCGAGAGGCCATTGGGGCCTGACCTAGGATGGCAGCTCCGCGAGTGGAGGAATGGGGTCAGATTGGAGAGATGTGAAAGTAGAAATGGTAGTATTTGGTGACTATATACATGGAGTGTGAGAGAGGGAGAAGTTCAGAAAAATGCTGAGAGTGTGAACCTAGAAGACTAGAAGGATAGTGGGGAGAAACAGGGCAGTTTGGCAGGGGGTTGAAAGGAGAACTTAAGAGGAAAGGTAAGAGTTCTGTTTTGGACATGTTGAGTTTGAGATGTTTGGGACGAAATGTCCAGCAGATAACTGATGCAGGACTCAGGGAATGACAAGTGGTCAGAGGGTATTGCAGAGGCCTGTTCTGGGATAGACTGAGCAAGAAGTCTTCATTTGATTCAATTGATAAGGGATGTTCAGCAAGTCACTCTGTGGTACGAGTAGTCAAGTCTTTGTCTCTGGATACACCATGTTTTTCTGTCATCAAAGTTAAATTGGCTAACCCCAATAACCTGAAGGATGGAGACGCCTGAAAAGAGACGTAGAAGATGTAAGAAGTTTAGAAGCCATGGGGGCAAGGTCAAAGGTGGGTTGGGAGCCAAGGATCAGAGTTAGGGGTTGCAGGATTCTAGTGGAGGAGCTATTTGGCAATTTCACATTCAATGTGTGTGTGCCATTATATAGAGCTGTGCTTCTGTTAAAAGCTGAAATACATATGCACACATATCTTTGTGCAAATAACTTCAGTACTTACAGTTTACATTCTGGGCAAATCAATTATTAAAATTCCTTGAGAGGACAAACATGCCTCTCTGTTTTTTATCTATACTTACGGTACAATGAATTAACTGTTTCATTAAATAAGACAAGTAGCATTTGGAGTTTAAAAAAAGAAAAAGAGAATTAACTCAAAATAGGTGAAGCCCAGTCACTGGGAAGTTTATGAATAATTAAGTGGTTGATATACAGCTGCATTACAATGAGCTGCTTATTATTCACAGTGCCATATTTCTCTGCATGAGACCAGCAACACTTTGTTTTCATAGCATAAAGATTCTCTTAATTAAATGTTATTCGTCAATATGGTAAGATTTATTCATCTTTACATCAGCTCTGATTATTACAGTCTTTGTAATGTTTACTCTATAAAACACTCATTTTCCATTCAAATTAACCAGGTTGCTGGGCTGTTGCTTTTCCCCCTCCATCTTTACAAGGAAATGCTACAAGTTCCTTAGAAGGTAATCATTTATACTCTTCTCTTTCCTGAAGTAGTCATCTGAAAATTACTGCTTCTTGAAAAATAATAAAATTTCCATTTTAACATATTGTTACCATGTTGGAGTGAATTTCACTTACCCACGGCATTGTTAGGCTCCGCATAATCGCCTGTGTTAATGATCCCCAGCTCCGAGTGCCATCACTGGTCTTTGCTCACAGTCTGCTTGTCACTTGTGGCCCTTTGGTATTGACACTATATCTCTTTCAGGTTCTCTGCAGCCCTTTAATGACCAAACCAGTTAATAATGCATCACTCTCTCTCCTCCAGCTAATTCTAATTGCTGTAATTTATGTCCCTTGACAATACTCATACTGTGCATGTAATCTATACCTCTGTGACTAAGTTAGAGAATTGCACATTCAAGGTCCCTGGCAGGTAAACAACACAATTCCAAGTTCATGGACATCCTCTACAATCGACATCAATTACCGATCAAGCAAACAAGCCATGGTTCCATAGGTAAGTGGCAGATTATTTATGACTTTGTCACCAAGATCTATACTTTCAATTCATATTAATAAAAGAGTGCCTACAACTCAACATGAGAATATGGACAGTCTCATGCCTACTGAATTGATATCAGCTATGCTCTTGTTAAAAAAAAAAAGAATACTTTTGATCAAAGGCTTGAAAACTTTGTATAGCCCAGCCTTGACTGAAGATTCATAGAATCAAAGAATTAGGAAGGGACTTTGCTGTTTGGAATGTCACAGGGATGTGATGGAACATGCATTCTCCTGGGAACAAGGAGACCTGGATTCTTCCAGGGACTCTGTCATCGACTTATTGTATGACCTTGGGTAAGTCATTTCCTTTTCTGGGTTTTAGTTTCCTCATCTGTAAAATGAGGAAGTAGGGAAATAGTACTAGTTGAGTTCTAAGATTCCTTCCAGCTTTGACATCCTGTGTTCCATTAATAACCCCTCTGATATTCTATGTTTTAAGGTCTTTTCCTGCTCTAACATTCAGGGTTCTAAGGTCCCTTCCAGATCTGATATTTTCCATGCCCTAGGAGATGTTTTCTTAAATCCCTGAAGTTCCATGTTGTTTTTTTTATCTTATGTTTTAATTTTCCAGGTGTCACATATTCTGTGTTCAATGTTCTAAGAGTCTTCCAAGTTCTGCTATTCTACATTCTAAAGATCCTTCCAGCTCTGATATTTTCCCTGTGTTTCCTTGGATAAATGCATCACTCTTCCACTTGGCTCTGCCAATGAGGTCTTCACACGTCTGTCCCCCTAGCCAGGCATGACCATGACTCCCAAGTCAGCTGGTGATGGAAGACAAAACTTCAGGGGGCCCTGTG
>JAQQSK010013571.1:0-10000 GCA_028658325.1 Potorous gilbertii
GGGGGAGAGAGAGAGAGAGAGGGAGAGGGGGAGAGAGAGAGAGACAGAGAGAGAGAGAGAGAGACAGAGAGAGGGGGGGAGGGAGAGGGAGAGGGAGAGAGAGAGAGAGAGACAGAGAGAGAGAGAGAGAGAGACGGGGGGGGGGAGGGAGAGGGAGAGGGAGAGAGGGGGAGAGAGAGAAGAGAGAGAGGAGAGTGTGTGTGTGTGTGTGTGTGTGTGTGTGTGTGTGTTCCTGTGAAGCCACTGCCCGAATGCAAGGCACACACAGCTCACATACATTAGACAGAGGAAACACAAAAGTTCACCCAAAGTACAAGTAATTAGAACCAGATTCTCTGCTGCGTGTGTGTATGTGTGTGTGTGTATGTGTGTGTGTGTGTGTGTGTGTGTGTGTGTGTGTGTGTGTGTGTGTACATTTAATCGGGAGAAGTTATTCATACGCCTCCAAACGTTTGAAAAGCTAACCCCATGGCGCAGATGACTCCATTTTTGACTGGTTTGAATGTGAACGGCCTGCTTTTAATCATCCTTCAGGAAGAAGCCCTCGCTTCCATACGCGTTTCATTCTCTCCTCAGCAATCTCAAAAGCGGCCTAAGGAAACCAGTTCCAAAATTAGATGAACTCCCCACTGGACATTTTTTGGAGGGGGCATTTTATTGCCAAAATTAATGACTCGCTTTGTTGTGACTTAGGCAGTCAAACAACCCTAATCTTTGGGAGAGCAAAGGAAGGAAAACAGAGAGGAAGAACAAACATTCTTGGGGAGGCCGGGCGGCCTTGACTCTGTAACCTGCCTGTGACCCCTCACCTGGGATCCTGGCCCACTTAGACCGCTGAGTGATGAGAATTCCTGTCACCCCATCCATGCAGCCAACAGGTGCAGGGCCCGGACACGAGAGACAAAGGCAGATTAGAGGCTCGAGAAATGCTGTTTTGTCATTAGCACAAGTGACTTCAGAGACCTGTCCCTCTGGTCACCACCCCAGTAAGCTTACTATTCTCAAAGAGACTTTGAAGGCAGGCTGAAGTTGGCAATGAGGTGAAAGACCTTCCTTGGATGTCAGGACTCTGCGATGATGTCACCCTCTACCCTGTCCTAAACACTTCATTGTGGTTTATCCCTTTGTGACTGGTGTGGACATGTCTATACGTTCATGCATGTGGCTAGTTCCAAACCACCTCTCCCTCCCTAAATGAGTAAGAAACCAGAGCTGTAGCTACTAATGTTTTTTCATCTAAAGGAAAAACACTTTGGAAACAGGGAAGGAGTAGCATGAAGACAGTTCTAGAACACAAGTTGTTTGTTGTGTGAGGAATGAAGCAGATCTAGGTTTGAGGGAAAAGGTGGACCCCTGGAGGCAGCCACAAGATGCCCTGGGGATGGTAGCCAGGGGAGCAGGGGCAAGGATGAGGATGGTTGGGCTACCTGGCAGCATAGACCAATGTTGAACCATGAAATGGAGAAACGATCATCACCTTGGGAAGGAAATGCCCCCGTCCCACCTAAGCACCCCAAGGTAATGTCCTGTTTGACTGTCCTGCATCTAAGAGTTTAGAAATGAAGCTGCAGTTGGAATTAGCCTCTAATCCTATGAAGAAAGTAAGAATTTCTTTTCCTCTTGCCTTCCCTGGACCTCTTATCCATTAACTCAGTGAGAAGTCACTGGGTCTGTTTTGGTCAACACCCCATATTCTCAGTTGAGTTCTATGCTTTATGTAACCCGCTCTATTTTAATTCACAATCACAATTTTCCAAATCTCAATTTTTATTCAAGATATAGTCTAACTCTACAAGGCAGTTTAAGTCTATATCTCTATATCTATCTATCTATCTATCTATCTATCTATCTATCTATCTATCTATCTATCTATAGCATCTAATCACTCCATGTCATAGCTCCATGGACCTGGGCTATGGGCCAGAAAAAGAAATTATTCCTGGGAACTGACTTTTACTGTGGGAAGTGGATTGTATTTTCCTAAGGGGACCATGGCAGGTTCAATAGCCACATTTCATTTTTATAAAGCATGTAGTTTTTTTCTGTTTTATCTTTTTTTTTGCTTCAGGGACCAAGTTCATAGGTTATTGTTTTAGGTGATTAACATATCTATGTCTCTATAACTTTTCTTTAAAAGACATGAAGACAGCTGATTTCAGGGCTCAGATAAATTCTCTCTCATAATCTTTTAATATCCCAATCCACCTAACTACTTATTAATGATCTGAACCAGGAGACTTCAAAGACATTAAGGTTCTGAGGGACCCCATGCTCAAATGACCCCCAGCTTGCAGATGGAGCTAACTGCATAACAGTATTAAGGACTCTTTGGAGAGCTTATCTCAACTTGAAGAATTCCCTAGTTTAGCACATGCATGACAAAGAGTAGTTGCTTAATACATGCCTGTTGGATGAATAAATGTTCCCTCTATTCTGTGACCCAATTTTAAAAGAGTGGTGACCTCCAATATCAAATATAGTCATTCATTCCAATTTACAGCGTGTGAAGTGCGCGGAATTAGGTTCACCAAATGTATATTTTCTTTGGTGCCTAATTTCATGTTTATATACTATAAAAACACTTTAAAAATACTGTTGTCAGTAGCAGCAGCAGATTTAAGGAGAAAGAAAACTTTCAAGAGTTGAAGGAATGATTAAAATTTGGACCAGTGACGTCATGGGAGGGGTTTTCAAAAGTAGATCCAGAAATGTCCCAGCTAATGGTATAGCCTTCAAGTGGTATGATGTAGCAGAAAGAGTATGTGACTTAGACTGGATAGGCTTGCCCTTAATTCCTACCATTTTGCATCTTAGGCAAACTATGACAGTCCTATTCCTCAGTTTCTTTATCTGTAAAAGGAGAACCCTAATATCTGGACCACTTGTTTCAAACAGAGGTAGCATGGGGCAGTGGATGGAGAGCTCTTGGAGCCAGAATGATTTGAGTTCAAATCTCTAAGAGTTGCTAGGAAAGTCACCGAATTTCCATGAATCTTAGGCTTCGCTTTCCTAGGACTTCTCAGTTAAGTTATTCAAAGAGGCGGAGACAATTCTCATACCTAGAGTTCCCCACACTGAATTTCAGGCCATAGCAACACTGCTCAGCTCACATGGACCCCAGCTCAAAGGAGCAGGCCTGGCCTCAGTACTGAGGGACGTCAGCGCTGGCCTGTGCAGATCCTCCAGCCCTGCCCTTTGGGAGGTGACAGATTCCAAAGCTTGTTGCCAGAGTTCAAAACAAACACACACACGCACTCATGCATAGGTAGTAGCCCTAGGAGCAAGGGCCAAGGAGAGACTTGGAGGATTTTCAAGGAAAAACTCCTTCAGGAGACATAGGAGGAGGAAAAAAAAGTCCTGTCTTCTTTCCAGCGGCGATAGAGCAGCAAACTAGGAAAGTCCCAATAACGGAAGCACAGGAATCAAAAATAAAATATTGGCCCTTCCCCAGAAGCTCCCTCCTTCCCCCAAAGAATAACTTAGGCCCAGGGAGAATGGGGGTGGTGGCTCTTAAGACAAATACTCCAAAGTCTCTTGGCTCCAGACCAAGGGCTTGTGACTTGAGGCCGTCAGGACTGATTATCTGTCAGGCCAACGTTGCACGCACAGGCTCCCTGCTTTGGGAACTCGCTGTGTGAGAAGTAGACTGGGCCTCCCACCCTCTGAACTGGAACTTCCTCTCTCGCTAATGGCCCCCACACTTGCCTCAAAAGAAACAAGACTTGGAAGGAGAATAAAATGGAGGCTGGAGATGGGCAAGGTCTCTCCCAGTTTGGGAGCTGGATTTCCTCCCTCCCCTGGAGGATCAGGGCTGGTTGCTGCAGCTTCCGTTGGGGCCGATAAGGGTTTTCTGCAAAGCAGGGGTCACTGAGCCATAAGAGACAAGGTGAGGTTCCCTCCCAAACTTGACTATTACCTAAATGGTTTTTCTAAAAGTCTGGACATGACACATATCAATAAAATGAGCATTTCCATGTACCTTCTATACATTTCTACACAGAGGTGCTAGCTAAAAAGTGATAAACTTGTTCCTACCTTAACAAAAATGGCATGATTTGGGGAGAAAGGAGAACATAAAGGTCTTTGGAAATAGCTGAAGTTATAAGGTTATAAAATTGTTGGATACTTTTTCCATTCCCCTACACTGGAGACAAGGAAAAATAAAGACCGTGATGATGATGATGATGATGGTGGAGTAGTGTTTCTATGGCAATATAAGGTTTGCAAAGTGCTTCTTACAAATATCCCATTTAATCCTTATAACAATCCTGGGAGGTAGACGGTGTGATTACACCCATTTTACAAATTAGAAAACTGAGGCACACAAAGGTTAAATGACTTGTTCTAGGTCACACAGTAAGTGTTGGGATTTGAACTCAGTTCCAAGGATCCCTTTTCACAGAATCTTTGTGACTTCATGTGACTTTATGAACCCTACACCTCTGGACTTGGGACGGAAGAAAGTGAGTGAGCCTGAGAGAGGAATCTTGCAAGATAAGTGAGCAGTATACATATAAGGACAAGGAAGATCTGAGGATGAGGAGGGATAAACAACTGGGGAAGTCTTACTGATGAAGCACTTTGTAACAAAGGAAACTGAGCCCAAATCCCCAGAGGAAAATGAAGACGTTGTAACAATTCTGTAAGACTTCCTGAACTGACCAAGAAATCATACAGAAATGTGGAAGCAGATGGCAGAGGATAATTAAACCAAATGCCAAAGAAAGAAACCCCAAGCTTAACCCCACAAGAAGCAACATAGCTAAGCTTCAGGATTACAATATCAAACATATTTTGGAAATGACAAGAACAAAACATTTCCCATTCAAAAGAGAACCCATAATCACCATAACACATTTATGTGTTTATAAAGAGTTGAGATAAAAATCAGAATTATATATATAGAAAAGCAGAGAAGATCAAGCGGCGCCCCAAGGTATTATATCCTACAAAACTAAACATCAAAGAAGGTAAGTTTAGGCAAAGTGGAAGAACTCATCATTCCTTCAAAAGAAATTAAAGGCACAGAAGCATCTTAACTAGAAAAAAGTAAAACACTTGCGGACAGCCAAAAAAAAAGACTAAGAAATGAAATATTTGTTTTTATTTTTTGTTTAATTTTTATTTAAAAAATGCCTAGAGGTGACACAGTGGATAAGAGCACGGACCCGGGAGTCAGGAAGACCTGAGTTCAAATCCAGCCTTAGACACTTACTAACTATGTGACCCTGAACAAATCACTTAACCCTGATAGCGTCTGGACAAATCATTTAACCCTGATTGCCTCAGTAACAAGAACAGCCACCAAAAAAGTCCTAAACCAAAAACTCATACGTTGTGTCCGAGCCAATGAGAAGGCAAAGACAGATTCTAGGGAATAAAAGATAAAACAGGAAAGATCTTTAGAAGGAAGGAGCGAATTCTTCTTTCAGGGAGAAAGTATCATTTCCTCATTAGTAAATTGATATTAGAGGCGAAAGATAATAGGAGAGACGCTAAGTAGATGAGGAGAGGAGAAGGGGGGAAAGAGGGACCTAGGAAAACCCAGGATAGGACATAAGAGGAGTGGTAGATGTTAGTTAAAATTGATAAATTTGTGCTACCTTAACAAAGATGGCATGATATAAGGAGAAAGTAGAACATATAGGTCTTTGGAAACAGACTGACTCAAGGCTTTTAATTTTTGGAACTAGTGGGAGAGTAAGGATAGAACATTTTGGGAGTGGAAAACAAAGCACGCAATGGAAGATGAGCCACCTCCCCTAGCAGAATAGCCCACTAACCACACTGTAAAGTGACCCCAGAGGCAAGATAGGGTGAAACAGGGTCTCGCCTCTACGTTTGCCAGGGTTGTTGGTCATTTCAGGAGATCAGCTTTTCCAAGATGGTATCCTGTGTCATGGTATTAGTTCACAATAGGGAGAGGAAGTGATGGGGGAGGTCAGGGGGAATGGCACAGAATGGGGGCAGACCATCAAGGCAAATGATGAGGGAAAAGGCAAAGAACAGGGTTGGTCACCACAGTCTAGCTTATAGACCATTTCCTGATGCCTTTGTGAAGAATTAACATCCCTGGGAATAGATTTTGGAGAATCTGACAAGGAAAAAGGAATAAAGACAGGTAGGGATGAAATTCAAGCCATTTGTCTTAAAAAGGGTTATTACAAGAAAATGTCACTGAAATAGGAGAATGGCTCAGATGGAGAGGACAAGGACAGAGAGGATTAGGTCTCCTGCTCTCATGTGAACAAGCTGAATTCACACCAGAAATTCAAGTGTGGTTTGACATTAAGGAAACAATTCTCATAATTAATACTTAAAACAACCCAAATAACTAAAACTCCTTTGACAACACACAGCATTCTTATATGCTAAAAACCCTAAAAGGAAAGGATATGAAAGGGCTTTTTTTAAATAGTAAAAGCATATTGTAGCACCATTTGTAAAGAGAAAACACTTTTAAAAAGGGGGTAATGCAAAGATATCTAATCTTTCTATCATCATTTGACCTAGGTTTAGCAATGATAGGATGAGAGAACAGTATTAAAAATATGGATGTGGAAGAAAGGAGACAAATTTATCTCTATTTGAGGATGACAAGATGGTTTACTTAGAATGCTCCAGAGATTCATCAATGAACTGGAGATGATTAGTTGTTTACTAAAATAGCAAGATATAAAATATAGCCATAAACATAATTAGCATTTTGTTTTACTATAACAACTAAAAGATAGATGGCTTCATTTTATGAATAGAGAGCTGCTGAAACTAGGAAGATTTGGTTTCAAATTCTATTTCTGACACATCTTGGTGGTCACAAGGCAAGTCACAACGTCTTGGGGTCCAAGACACCTTTCCAAAACTATTACATTACAGAAAGGGGCCTGATCTACATTGGTAGAGAAAGTTGCTTCATGCAAGAATTCCCTAAACCAATGAAATCACAGATCTAGTCACTATCCCTATCTCTAAAAATAAAAACAAGAAATAAAAGAAATATTCCATTCAAAATAACTTTGTTTTCAGTTGTTTTTCAGTTGTGTTTGACTCTTTGTGACCCCATTTGGGGTTATCTTGGCAAAGCTATGGGGTGGTTTGCCATTTCCTTCTCCGGCTCATTTTATAGGTGAGAAAACTAAGGCAAACAGTGACCTGTGCCCAGGGTCACACAGCTAGTAAGTGTCTAAGGTCAAATTTGAACACAGGTCTACCTGATTCACTAATCCACCTAGCTTCTGTTAAACGGACTACAAAATACATGAAATGTCTGAAAGCTAAAACACACATAAGATTTATATAAAAACAACTACAAAATACTCTTTACAAAAATAATGAATACCTATAATTGAAGACACCGTCATTGTTCATGGTTGAATCATGCCAATATAATATAAATGCTGGCACCACCTAAATTAATTTATAGATTTAGCACCATACCAATCAAATTACAAAGGAAATACATTATAGAACCAGTGGCAAGAGTGTCCAATTGTTCATTTTCAGTGTGAAAATTTACACTTTGGAAGTCCAGCAAAGGCTATGAATCAGGGCTTGGTTGATTGTCTTGTTGATTTCTGGACTTAAAAGAGAAATGGCAAAGATATTAATAATGTAAATTAAACTGAAAAGTATGTCTTGGGTACATTCCCTCCCCTACCCAAAAGCCAGTTGTTAAACATTTACCAGTGCTCCTAGAGTTATAAAAAACAATTCCAGTAAGTCATTTGAAGAAACAAAAGATGTAGAATCTTGAGAGAAATAAATAGGAAAAATATTAATAAAAGAACACAGCCCTGTGACAACTAAAGCAAAGTCATCAAAAGTATTTGGAACAGTGTGTGTATGTGTATGTGTGTGTGTGTGTGTGTGTGTGTGTGTGTGTGAGAGAGAGAGAGAGAGACAGACAGACAGACAGAAATAGAAAGACAGAGACAGAGACAGAGAGACAGAGAGACAGAATAAGAGACAGAGAGAGAGCCAGAGACAGAGAAACAGAGACAGAGAGAGATCAGTGGAGAAAACTAGATAAGCAACACTAAGAAAGAACTAGAAACAGTAGCACAGTGTTTGAAAAACCCAAGAACATAAATTATTGGAAGACAGAAAGAACCCTTTTTGAATGGAATTGCTGGGGAAAAATGGAAAGTACTTTGGTAAAAGTCAGGTCTAGATAAACACTTTGGACCAGTGGTGTCAAACTCAAATAGAACTGGGGCCACTGAATGGTACATAAGGATCTCTGGGGCCACATATTGACTTTAAAAGCCATAAATTAACATTATCTATGTTATATTGTATTTTATAATCTTGTTAGATATTTCTCCAATTACATTTTAATCTGGTTCAGACCACACTCCAGAGTGTTGTGTTTCACATTTCTGTTCAATATCACATATTATAATAACCTCGAAATGATATAAACCTGGATATAAAAGGTAACATCATAAAAAATTAAGAGAGAAAAGAGCTACAACTCACAACTATAGCTAGGGGGAGAATTCTTAACCAAACACTGGATAATCAATCAGTCACTCAATAAACATTTATTACATGCCTACTTTGGGAAATAGACAATTTCAATTACATAAAAATTAAAAAGCTTTTTCACTAGCAAAAATCAATAGATATAAAATGAAAAGGGGAGATATTTGCATCCTGTATTGTATCACTGATAAAAATCTAATATCCAATACTGATGGGGAAATGACACATAGAATTCTAAAAGCAACTCCCCGCTGGGTAAGAGGCAATGGATATAAAGAAACAATTTCCTAAAGAATTGCAAACTATAAATGACCACTTGAAAACATGCTTTAACCCACACTATGCAAATTGGTATAGATGACAACTGGGATTGGAGAATCTGGGTACACTGAGGCACCACTGGTAGAAAGAAAACAGTCTAACAATTCTGGACATCATTTTGGAATCATGCAACAAAGTAACTGACTCAGAGATTACACTGAGGACAGACCATTGAACATATGTCTAGTGAGGTGTTGGAGCCCAAGCATGAGAAAAACTGAAATAATGTACAGTGATTCCAATCACCTAGAAGGGAAAAAAGCCACAATAGTTTCAAGATCAGATGAGAATCCACACCTCCCTCTCCCTGGCAGAAGGAGACAACTTATATGTCATCAGATGTGTGGTCACTGTAACCAGTGTTGACTTAATTGCTTTTCTTTGTTTAAAGGAAAGAGCCAATGAGGGGGTGGAAAAGGGAGAAAGTCCAATTATAACTATGACATACAATTAATATTAATTATTATTAATTGTTAATAAGATATATAAAAATAAAATAAGATACTTCTTTTGAAGCAAACTTTGGCTACATCCATATTTTTATCTGCAGGTGAATTTGAAATCTCTCCTTTATAATCATAACTGAACATCATTGACTGTGATAGCAACAACAGTTAAGTATGATTTCTATGGAGATAAATAGATCCACTGAGGCACCATCATGGCCAGTATATATATAACACTTTCATTTTACAGGTGAAGAAACTGAAATTTAAAAGAATCTCAGTGATTGCACCAAGGTCACACACAGCAAGGACTGAGATCTGAACCCAGGTCACCTTAATCCAAACGTGGTATTTTTATTAGTGACTTTAAAAAAAATCTTATAAAAAAAGGGAATAGGAGTTGTATTTTATTTTTTTAAGTCCCTCCTAATAGTTCATCAGGGATACCTAGGTGGCACAGCAGATAGAGTGCCAGGCCTGAAGTCTGAAAGATTTATCATCCTGAGTTCAAATCTAGCCTTGGACACTTACTAGCTGTGTGACCCTGGACAAGTCACTGAACCCTGTTTGCCTCAGTTTCCTCATCTATAAAATGAGCTGGAGAAGAAAATGGCAAACCACTCCAGTATATTTGCCAAGAAAACTCCGTAATAGGGTCATGAAGAGTCAGACAATACTAATCACAAATTTTATAAAATTAGATCTTGCCATCCCTCTCTCTCCCTTACCCCGTCAAGGACACAAAGTAT
>JAQQSK010013572.1:0-7500 GCA_028658325.1 Potorous gilbertii
CTTGGGGTCTGGGATTCAAATGCTGCTCCCCAGCCTCAGGGCTTTTGGCAGCAGGCCTGACTGCTCTTCAATGGGAGCTTATCTGCTGGTTCTCAGGTGGGGGCATGGCCGCCTCTCAGGCTCAGTTCCCTCAGGGGGTTTATGCAGATATCTTTTGTAGTGGAGCCGCAGCGGAGCCCCTGCCTGCCCCGGGAGTCTCCAGGAGTCTTTGGCGGAGCTGACTCAGCCTCTGCAGTGGCCGCTGCCTCCGAGGGGGTCTGAGTCCCAGAGATACCCTGCTCCCCTCTCAGCCCATCTCTCTCACTGACCTGCGCGTCTTCGGGTGGAGGTACCTTCGCAGCTGCCAGAGATTCAGGTCCCTGACGCCTGCTTGGGTCTGCTGGCTCCTCTCAGTGCCGCGTGGCCAGGCAGAGCTCCGCGGCCCGGGCCGGGGGGAGTGGAGCTCTCTGCAGGGCAGGACTCCGCTCCCATGTCCAGGGTACCTTTGCGGTTGGTTTTTCAGAGCTCTCTGCAGCAGAAATCTCCTTCACTGTGTTGCTGCGTGGCTTCCACTGTTCCAGAATTTGTCAGGAGTTCTTTTTACAGGAAATCTATGGGCTGTGGATTCGGATCTAGCAAATGTGAGTCTTTCTACTCCGCCATCTAGACTTTTTTTCTTTAAGATGAATCTTATTTTTGTTTTTCGACCTCTATTAAATATTGTTTTTGTAATTTTATTGATATGGCGCTGAATAAGAAATTGAGGTAGAACTGTCATTTTTATTGTATTAGCTTGTCCTACCCATGAGCAATTGATATTTTTCCAGTTGTTTAGTTCTGACTTTATTTGTGTGAAAAGTGTCTCATTTTCTCTTCATATACTTCCTTGGTTTGTTGGCAGGTAGACTCCCAAATATTTTATAATGCCTACAGTAACTTTAAATGGAATTTCTTTTTCTATCTCTTACTGTTGGGCTTGTAAATATATATATATATGTCAATGATTATGAGTTTATATTATATCCTGAAAATTTGCTGAATTTATGATTTAGTAATTTTTACTAGATTTTTAAGTATACCATTATATCCTCTGCAAAGAGTGATAGCTTTGTTTCTTCTTTGCATATTCTAATTTCTTTTCTTTTTCTTTTCTTATTGCTAATGCTAAAATTTCTAGTACAATATTGGATAACAGTGGTGATAATTGACACCCTTGTTTCACCTCTGATCTTGTTGGAAATGCTTCTAGCTTATCCCCATTACATATAATGCTTGCTGATGGTTTCAGGCAGACATTACTTATTATGTTAGGGAAGGTTCCAGATATTCCTATGTTCTCCAGTGTGTGTGTTTGTGTGTGTGTGTGTGTGTGTGTGTGTGTGTGTGTGTGTGTGTTTTAATAGGAATGGGTTTTGTATTTTGTCAAATGCTTTTTATGTATCTATTGAGATAATTATATGATTTCTATTAATTTTGTTGTTGATATGCTCAATTATGCTGATAGTTTTCCTAATATTGAATGAGCCCTGCATTCCTAGTATGAATTCTACCTGATCATAGTGTATTACCCTTGAGATAAATTGCTGTAATCAAGTTGCTAATATTTCAATTAAAGTTTTACATTATTTTCAATAGGGAAATTGGTCTATAATTTTCATTTTATATTTTGGCTCTTCTAAGTTTAGCTATCAGCACCATATTTGTATCGTAGAATTTGGTAGGACTACTTCTTTGTGAACACTAGTGCATTGTTGATGGAGCTGTTAGTTGGTGTAGGCATTCTGGAAAACAGTTTGGAATTATGCACAGAAAATGATCAAACTCTGCCTAGTCTTTGACCTGACCATAGAAACATTCAGCCCAAACACACAAAAAGATCAGAGAAAGAGGAAAAGAATCTCTATGTACAAAAATATTTATAATAGTTCTTTATATGGCACTGCAAAATTCAGAATTATTGGGCTTTCCCCTTGCTAGGGAATGGCTAAACAGATTTTGCTATGTAAATATAAAGGAGTATGATTGTGCCATAAGAAATAATAAAATACAAAAAATTCAGAGGAAACTAAGAAGACATCTATGAATTAGTACAAGGGGAGAACAATTTAGAAACTCAAGGCATTACAAAGACTTTTGAAAGATTTTAGAACTGTGGTCAAACATGAGTCCAAAAGAAAGATGATGAAATATGCTCACCTTCTGACAGAGAGATAATAAACTTCAAATGAAAAAAAAAAGAGACTAATCTATAATCAAGATAGTATGGATTCAGATTGTGTAGACATTTAAATACCAGTATTTTATTATAGAGGGAATAAGGAATAATTAAAGCCTCTTGAACATCGAAGTGACAAGGACAGACATGAGCTCTGAGAATATCAGTTTTTCAGCTCTATGAATATTGCTCTGGGACCCAGTTGTGTGCTCTTTTAACAAGAAAATAAATGTGACCACAACTTTGGTGTGGAGATTCTAGAACCCTAAGGAACCTCAAAGCGACTTTTTAAAGCCTCCATGTCAAAGGCATTTATCTAGTTGTATCTTCCTGAATTTCTCTTTTGAAGGGCCTTGGAAAATACTTTTACTGTCCGACATTTGAATGTATTTTCATTAAATAGATTTTTTTGTTTAAATCCTTGAGATCTGAATAATCCATTTTACCAGATGTGGAACTGACAGGACATATCTACTTCATCCAGTACAAGATCTTCCACATAGCTACCATTTAATAAGTGTTTATTGAGGGGAAAAGGTTTATGCACCTATGAACATGCTTTCATATTTTAATATCATTACAACATTATATCATCCAACCTCCCCCATTCAAATTTTCTTTTAATACTTCATTATGACAAGAAAATGACCTCAGGACTGCAGAGACTCTTTAGACAGAGTCCACACTCTAACAGGTCCTACCAAACTAGAAATTTTTCAAATACAGGTAATGGGCCATATCTCCATTGACAAGGCACTAGCTGTATCATGGGATACTACTTATTGATTCCCCTTCTACTAGCAACTGATAGGTTTATTGGACTTAGTTCTAGAAAGGAACTTAAAGATAATATAATCCAATTAAATAATTTTACATGTGAGTAAGCTGAAGACTCTGGTGGGACAAGAATAATTTGCTAGGTCACACAAGTAAGTGGTGGAGTTGGGATGTGAAAACTTTTCTGCTGACTTTAATTCAAAGTTCCATTCACTCTGAATTTTTCTATTATCATATGGGAACTAAATTATGGATGGATCTAAATATACCTCTATAGAGGAAAAATATATCATGCCTATTTTAAGGAAATTATGAATAATTTAAGTTTTAAATTAGTATCTTTTCTATTTGTCTATTTCGGGACACATTTAGTTCATTGACCATAAAAAAATTTCAGAATCCAGGGTTGACTTTTTTAAGTGAAACAACGTTTTAGCTTTGATATCTGAAAAATTAGTCACAGAAGAAAAATGAGACAGGGCAGGTACACTTTTTTTGTAATACTTTATTTTTATCCTAATCAGTTGTATAAAAACTGACTTTGCCTCATTTGAATCAGACTGTTTATGAAATAGGGCTGGTGACTGAAATAATTTTTCTATTCTAAAGCAGTATAAAAATGAGCATAATCTATAATGTTTAATGGTCCTTTAAGATTTAATTTTTTTAAATATGACCTGAGACACTTATTCGATGCATGACCTGAGCACATCACTTAACTTCTGTTTGCCTCAATTTCCTCATTTGTAAAGTTAGAATAACAATAGAGCCTATATTCCAGGGTTGTTTTGGGGACCAAATAACAAAATAGTTATAATTCACTTTAGCACAATGGCTACACCTAGTAAGCCCTCTATAAATTTTATTAGTAATTATTATTATTCATTTAATTGTGCAAGATATTATATTTCTATAGATTATTTTTCACTACCTCATCTATTGTTACCCATTTTGAAAATCTTTTTGGATGGTCACAAAAGTATGATATCTGAATTCACCATACTTTTATCAGAAGGTGAAAGTGATTTTTTTAATGAATTTCTCCCTACCACTTTCCACGAATTTTCTTTGTCTTCATTTCATTCTGTACTGTATTAAATGGATCTCAGTGTATTTTATTCCGACCTCTCATCAAAATCCCCTTGAGTATAAAGACTCTTTAATTTTTCATCTTTGTGTTCCCATGAGGCAGTACATAGGAGTCATGTGAGAAGGGTTCCTTGGGTTGAAGTGGATGCTAAGGAATGAAAATAGAAATGCATGTTTTTATTTTGTTTTGTTCTGGGGACTCAGAATTGAGAAGTACATTCCCAGAAGTGAAAAAGGGTGTGCTTTAACTTTTGATCCTCTTATTTTTCTTGTTGCAGTGGGAGGTAATTAAGGCAAATTAATGTAAAATAGTTTGATTGAATATATTTAAATTTGAGAAGAATTTGAATTTGGACTTTATTCAAAAGCATAACAAAGGTTGATCTCTCTTTTCTTTCCTGATATACAGAAAGGCCTGTGTTTGTATGTTTGTTTTTTTCAAGAAATCAAAAAATATGCTTGCTCTCCACCCAAGTCTGGAAGAGTCTACTTTCTGGTTGTACTTCAAAGAAGTTTTTTTTTTTAAAGAAAATACTTAAAAGAGACATGATGGATCTACTCTATAAAATATTGGGCTTAGGATGCAAATCCTAATGTATCCCTTAGGTGTCTTTGGAAATTTTAGTGGAATGTATTTTTGTAGTTAACTAGGTAGACATGGTTTGCACATGTCAACATGATTTAGCAACACACTAATCTAAAATAATACATGCAATTAAGAGTACTGCAGCTAATCTACACTTTTAGAGCGGAAAAAAAGAATGCATCTTTGTAATTCCATTATCTAAAATGCTTGTAAATAAAGGCAGATAACAGTATCAAGAGCGCTTTTTCTCATAGCTCATATGAATCTCATTCACTAATACATCTTTATACTATCTTATTGGAAATTGGGTAGTGTGCTCTTACTTATCACTGATAATCTGATATCTATTCCATGTAATTATAAATATTTTAACCCATACTAATGTTTCCCATTTTCTCTTTAAAATGTATTTTTTTCTCTCTTCTGTCACATGTAGATAGCTAATATATATATGAATGTTCCTGTTTGTGTGTAAAAATATATACTTCCATTTAATCACCAACAAATCAGCAAGTATTTACTAATTGTTAATAGACACACACACATACACACAAACACACACACGTGTTTGACACTACACTATTCTGAGGATGAAAAAAATGTTTCTCCTCTGATTCTTAAAGATTATAGCCTAACCTCAATATTTCATGAATAAAATCCAATATTTCTCTAAATACTTAGTAAAACAAATAAAATCAATGTCTTTGTTTGAAAATACACCCAGGAAATAAATCACTTGGGACAGAGCTAAGATAGCAAAGTAGAAACAAGGACCTTCTAGAGCTCTATCCCCAAACCCCTCAAAAAACCTGTAACAAATTGACTTTAAACAAATTCTAGAGCAGCAGAAACCACAACATTACAGACTGAATCAAATTTCCAGCCCAAGGCAATCTGGAGAGTCAATAGGGCCTATTGTATTAGCTTGGGAGGGGAGCGCAGTTTAGCATGGGAGCTGGAGTAGGCCTTAGGGGATGGAATCACTGGTGGCAGCTACAGTTTCCATACTTCTAAATGAACAGATACCAGATAGCTTTGAAGGTCAGTGGGAAGGATCTCTCATCTGGCTGAGAGGGGAGTGTGGTCCAGGCCCAGGATGGCTGCAGCCACTCCTGAAGTAGATGCTGCTTTTGGAGTCTCTCACTTAACAAAGAGCTCAAAAATGAAATAATTGGCTGGGCAGCTGCCTCTGGAACCCTCAACATACCAAAGAGCTCAAAAGTCAAGTAGTTGGAAAAATGGACAGATGGGAAAAAAAGAAACAGACTATAGATTCTTAATTTCTCATCAAAGACACATTTTTTTACATCATTGATGATGAAGAAGATCATACAACCAGAAGACAAAAAAACCCAAAACTCCTGCATTCAAAGCCTCCAAGAAAAATATGAATTGATCTCGGGTCATGGAAGAGCTCAAAGAAGATTTTGAAAATCAATTTACAGAAGTAGAGGAAAAATTGGAAAAAGAAATGAGAGTGATACAAGAAAATTACGAAAACTGAGTCAACCAGCTTGCTAAAGAAAACCCAAAAATGCTGAAGAAAACAATACCTTTAAATTAGACTAATCCAAATGGCAAAAGAGGTCCAAAAAGTCAAGGAGGAGAATGTCTTAAAATGTAGAAAGGACCAAATGGAAAACGATGTCCAAAACCTTACTGAAGAAAATAATTCCTTCAAAATTAACATAGAGCAAATGGAAGCTAATGACTTTATAAGAAATCAAGAAATTATCAAAGAAAACCCAAAAGAATGAAAAAATAGAAGACAGTATGAAATGTTTCATTGTAAAATGCAATTGACCTGGAAAATGAATCCAGGAGAGATAATGTAAAAATTATTGAAGGGTGGGAGCTGGGCTGGCTGCTGAAGCATGAGGCATACCCTGAGCACTGGCAGTCCTGAGTCTGGCTAGAAAGGACCACAACGGAGTACGGGTTGGGCTGGAAGGCTGGGCCCTGATTTGCCTCTGCTTACAGGGCTCTGGTCTCTTTCCTACCTAGCCCTGCCTCATGCTTAGGAAAGGAGACAGTTGCACTGGCTGGACTAAAAACCAAGAGATCCTGGAAGCAAGTTCGTCGGCTACATATGTGTCCATGCCCTGGGCAAAGTGGTATGACTTAATATGCTAAGATATATCGAAATTCAGGGACCATCAGACCTTCCATCTCTATTGCAATTCTTCTGACCATTACCTTCCTTTACCCTTTCTCCCTTTTCTCATCCCTCTTCCTTTCTCTTATCCTCTTCCCCCTTCTTTCTCGGTCATATTAGATTTTAATGATCAATTGAGTGTGTGTACATATATTTTTCCTTTTTGAATGAGTTAGATGACAATGAGGTTCAAGAATTCCCCTTTTACTCCCTGTTTCTCCTCCACTGTAAAAATAAGTTTATTTGTTTCATTTTCCTCTTCTTCTTCCTTTCTACTTGGGTATCCCTTGTTTTTGTCCATACTCTAAAAAACATTCTCTCAGTATAATCACATCAATCCTATTCCTTTTCTCTATGTATAATTTTTCTAAATATCCTAATGAAAAAAAAGTTCTTAAAAGTTATACATATTATCTTACTACATAAGTTTGTGAACAGTTTGGCTTATTTAGTCCCTTATGATTTCTCATAGTTACCTTTCTTTGTTTCCTTTGAAAATGAAGCTTTCTTTGCCTTTCCAATTGCTATCCTGAATTTCTGCAATGTTTTCAATCATTACCTCTTCAGGATTCTCTGACATTCTTCAAGATTATCTCAAATTCTTTCTGCAAGAAGTCATTTCAGTGTTTTCTCTGTGCTCTAATTGCCATTTCTTTGAATTTGCTTTCCATCTACACTATTATAAACTTGTGCATTACG
>JAQQSK010013572.1:10000-11447 GCA_028658325.1 Potorous gilbertii
TGAAAAAAAAGTGTTCTGAAATATGAAGAACTGTGTTTTCCATGCCAAACTTCTAAAGGATAACAATAAACTGGTGGACCCTATGTTTGCTCTGGGCCCTGAGGACAGGTACTTGGATTACATTAAATGAACATCACTTGAAGGGAAATGGGTGACATTTCAGCACAGATTTGTCTGGTCTCATTTGCATTGGCCTAGACAATCCCATCATTGCAATTTTCATGTTTCAGTGGTTAGAGGGGGAAAAAATTGGGGATGAAGGCATTGTATTCATATTCCTTCATGTGTAAAAACTAATCACTTTTATGTGAAGATTTTTCCTTTTTGTGTAAAACATGAAGAGGCTGCACTTTTCTTAATGTAAACATTTGAGAAAAAAAGTAGCTCAGGGGATGAAATGTTTTAGTGACACACAAATCAAGAAACTAGCAATCTTGAAAGAATAATCATATATGACTACACAGATGCATGGAAAGGTAGTGAAAGACAGTCCCTGCCTATATAGAGGTCTCTTTTCCAGAAATCTCAATCTAGTAGAACATAATATTAAAACTTTCAACATATTAGAAAAGAGATGGGAAACTGTCAAAATATCTCACACTAAACTTATGTGTTTCGCTTTGTAACTTTAATACAAACTCTATGAGACTCAGTTTCCTTATATGTGATACAGAAATACTAAAGTTTACATTACCTAATTTACAGAGTTATGAACACTAAACCAAAAGAATATGACATCCTTAATGTAAAAGCTACTTCAAATTTGCCTTTGTAAACCAAAGAACTAGTATAATTTTTGGAGGTGCTTAATAAACTTTTGTTGAGTAGGTCATTAATATTTGTTGAGTTGAAGAAGATATATGATAAATTTTATAGCATGGGAATAGAAGTTGGACTTACAATAACATTGATAAGGGGAAACATCCAGATGAGGAAACTCTCTTTACCAGTTTAAGTAAGTACATTCATAGAGATTTCTAGTTTTAGAGAATTTTATTGCCTAGAACGATGAAAGATAAAGTGGCTTGCCAAGGGTCCTGCAACAAATCAAGATCAAAGTTGGACTATCAAGGACAATGTAAATACGTTTTGCCAATTATAAAATTCTTAGCAAATTTGACTTTCTTTTCCCTGGTGCGCACAAGATGAATAGTGTAAAACAATAGGGGAGTCTAAAGGATTTTAGAGCCAGGTGCAAGGACAACATTAGAAGGAAATGAACAGACAGAAGTGACTCAAAAACAGATAGAGAAATGTGCTTTTATTTACAGAAAAGTAGAATAATCATAATTTTTATGTTGATCTTGTGTCTATATAATAAAAAATAAGTTCATCAGTGTTCAATATGTTCTTTTAGGAAAAAGGAGTATGTAAACCAAAAAAAAGTGTAAAAAAAGGCCCATTTAAATAGTTAAAACACAAAAACCATAAGGGTAAAATTGAGTTA
>JAQQSK010013573.1:0-11446 GCA_028658325.1 Potorous gilbertii
TACACAGACTTAGTAAATGCTTTGGCTAGAAGAAGGTAATATGAAGTAAACTGGTTGCTCATTTTTACATATTGGTGGAAGGTCAGGAGCAACAGGAGCAACAACTTAGTTTCCCAAGACTTTCCCTAGAACCCTGAGAAAAAGAGGAGTAGTAGTAGTAGTAGTAGTAGTAGTAGTAGTAGTAGTGGTGGTGGTGGTGGTGGTGGTGGTGGTGGTATTAGTACTAGTAGTAGTAGTAGTAGGGGTAGTGGTAGTGGTAATGATAGTGGTGGTGGTGGTCATGGTGATGGTGGTGGTGGTAGTAGTAGTAGTAGTGGTAGTAGTAGTAATAGTAGAGTAGTAGCTATCCTCTGAGTCTCCTAGTCTCAGAGAGCAAACTCAAGTTTGAAGATTAAACCCATCAGTGCTACAATACATTTGTATTGCTGCTACTTCTATCTCTACCTCTATGTCTACATTTATGTTCATGTCTCTGTGTCTATATCTCTATCTACCTATGTAATCAACAAATATTACCATCGGGAAGGTTTGGAGTTTTAGAGAGAAGAAAAGGAAGATATGGGTGCTCTTCTGGCTTCATTTCAACATAGAAGTGTTGACAGGACAGATTCTTTATAAGCTATATCTTTCTGCTCTCAATGGGTGCCCAGGAGATGTGACCTTATCTTGGCTTATTTGTCACTTCTGAGACTGGATGTTCTCAGAGGTATCTATGCTTTTAGTAATCCTGAATATGGTTTACAAATGACTGCATTGAGGTTAAATGATCTCACATTACATGGTTCATCTGTCTCTTCTATTTTGGAGATTGTAACAGTTAATTTCAATTCCCATGAAAAAGAAATCATTGACACACCCTATTTTGTTCAGAACCCCCAACTAGGGGACAATTTAACATTCTGGACAAAGGTTTACTTAATACTGTGTACCAGTTGGAGTCAGGAAGACCTGAGTTCAAATCTGGCCTCAGACACTTACCAGGTGACCCTGGACTAGTCATTTAATGCTATTTTTTCCAGTTTCCTCATCTATAAAATGAGCCAGAGAAGGAACTGGCAAACCATTCCAGAATCTGCGAAGAAAACCCCAAATGGGGTGACAATCAGACGTAATTGAAACGACTGAACAACAGCCCAGCTAGTCACTAGCATTCTCTCTAACACTTCCTTTATATAAATAACTAATGAACTTGAATAAATAATTATGAAAATTTATAGTTTGTGGAAGGCAGAAGGAGATAAAAATAATTTGTTTGTTTACATAGAAAGGATCATATCAAAAGCCCCTGCTTACTATGGGCATCAGGGAAGAGGAGAATGGGAATAGACCCTTCAATAGCCCTCAAAAGTGTGCATTGCACTCAGGAGAGTCAGTCCATCCAGCCTCCCCTCCAGAGTTGTTTCCTTATGATCAGATATATAGTCACTGGAGGCCAACCTCCAACGTTCAGACTCTAGCCTTAGGATTTACATCCTAAAACATGCACAAGCTTCTCTTTCCCTCTCCTATCTGCCATTAAGTTACTATGATTGTTGGTACTGCCAATCGCTCCTCCATGACTAAGTTCCCTTCTCCTTTGCCTAGTTCAAAAACTCCCTGCATGGCCGAAATATGCTGCCAGCTCAGAGCTTATTATAAGCTCAGCTCCTCCCAGTTTGACTAAATCAAATCAATTCTCTGCTCCTCCCCACTCTCACACCATTTTGGGAAAACACATACGCACACACATGCACACATGACTATTTAGATATGCACATGTACATGTATGTGCCCATACATACACAATACACACAATGAGAACACATACAGTATACATGTGCTTGTTACATGCAACAAACTACATGCTTGCACATATATGCATGTACATGTAGGCAAAACAGTATATGCACGTGCGCACACATAGAATGCAACAGTCACATGTACCAACATATATGTGTGTACATGCATACATACACATTATACATGTATAATAGACAGTGGTGTGATGCATGTATATACATACATGTGCACATCCACACATATACACCCACACATATACACATATATTCATATGTGTGTATGCATGTTAAAGACTCGCTGTTACTGTGTGTATGGTGGGCTCCAGATGCACACCCACACATACTATTAGTATGTGTATATATAACTATATATATGATATATGCATCATATTGATATATATTGTTATATATCATATTGATAATGATATATATCATATGTTGTATATACAAATTATTGTATAATTATACAAATTACATCATATATAATTATCCATTTTTAATAATGTAATAATATGTGTGTCTTTGTGCATTCAGAGTCCACCATACACACAGTAACAGCAATTCTTTAACATCTACTGTTGTTCCTTTGGCTGTCGTAATTATGGTTTCATTAAGATTCCTTTAAAAGGTAAAGAAAACTAATTTTTAAAAGGAAAACAGAAGTGCCCACAGTGTCTCTCACTCTCCCTACATGTTAGGCTATTAAAATATTTGTATTTGAAATTCCTCCATGCAAATAATTCCAAGTCAAATGTAAATATAACACTTAGATTACTCCCAGAGGAGCATTCATTTGCCCATTAATCCATTCAGATTCAGAGTAACAATATTAAAAATAAAAGACAGAAGTCTATAATTTGACTATATTGACTTCATCCTACCATTTCACAGGCGGTGGATAGTGGAAATCAATCTATCAATCATCAGGCCTTTATCAAGTACCTACTGTGTTCCAGGCTCTATGATAGGTGCTAGGGACAGAAACTACTTGTATGTGTGGAAGGTATGTAGAGGGAAGTGGCTTCTCTTTCCTACATATATTTTGTAACTTTCCATTTGGGTGTTCCATTCTGGAAGGCAACTTCTCTGCAGCCTAAAGGTTAATAGAATGAAGTCTTTTGCTGGATACAGAACTCAAGGATTCCAGAAAAAGCTTCAGGAAGGCAGTCAAAAATATAAATATGCGAATATGTATGCACACCAGCACACAGGCACATTCCAATACCAGAGGTAGGAAAAATTACGAAGTGTGTATAGTTGCTATTTATTGTGCTTCCCTCCTGCTCTTGTATTTACCTTCTTCGTTTTGGGCATAGGCTGCCCCTAGTGGATCCCATCTTTCTTGGGGCTTGAGATAGAGTCATAATGAATAGAGCACTATACTTGTAGTTAGGAACACTCTTGTTCAAATACCATCTTGGACCCTTACTAGGTGTGTAACACTGGGACAGGGGTGGGGAACCTGCAATCTGGAGGCAACGGGTCCTCCACACCTGCCCCAAGGCAAGTCATTGAACCTCAATTAGCCTCAGTTTCCTTATCTAGAACGTGGATGTTACAGTAGTACATACCTTATGAATTGTTTTGAAGTTCAAGTAAGCTGATATCCACAAAAAAATTTACACATCTTAAGGTGTAATACAAATCTTCACTGATATTGATATTGTTTAGCATTTATTAATCATATGTCATAGGATATGATAAAATAATTCAAGCTTAGGTGTTAATAACTAGTAAGACTTCTAGAATTTTACAGTTGGAAAGATTATGTGATCAAACTCCCTATCCTTTACAGAGCAAGAACTTGAAGCACATTTCTCAAAGATGGGAAATGACTTGATTATAGTCACACTACTAATGTGACCACAGAATGATAAGGGTTTTGAATTGAAGAATATAGGCACGGGACTAATTCTATATAAATTTTAGATCATATTCACAATATCAATGCCAGTTTTTAGAAGCAATGTTCCATATTCCAGACCACTGGTATCATTTTTAAAAAATGCATTCCTATTATTTAATAGTTTTGATAGAGTTCCAATAAATATACATTTAATTATTGTATGATTTTTATACATGGACTATACTAATAATCATATTATGCATCTTAAACAAAAATATGATTAAAATGATGACATAAAGATAAAATAATATGAAATTTAAAGTCAATACGATTCTGGAGTTTACTGAATAGGGGAGTAGATATATACTTCAATAAAATCACTACAACATCTTTGTGAAAGACAAATTGGAGTAGGGAGAGACTTAAGGCAGAGATGCTAATTAGGTGGCTAATGCAGGAATATATATACATATATATATAAATACAATCTATAATAATATATGTATATGTCATATGCAATATACACATGTGTGCACCCATGCACATATATGCACACATATATACATGCATACATGTCCACATACATATGCATGTAATACACAAAGGTAACCATTTTCAATCTTAAATTATATGAAGAAGATTTACCTAAAATTCCTATTTTTTTAAACCTGTGAACACATGTGGATAAATGAGACTCAACAAAGAAAAACTAAATGTATTGTCCAGTTCCTCTTCTTGCTCAGACTGTTCTTCTTAGAAAGAAAAAAGGAAGTATTTCAGCAATATTCCACACAGAATTCTAAGAGACACTACCACCTGTCTTTCTCTTCTGAAACCCTTGTCTTTAATAGACACCAGTGATGAAAACACTAATTGTGCTTTACTGAGAATGTGGACCGACATAACTTGAAATTACTCCATAGACTATAATTACCAAGACCTTTAATAATCAGTTATCTTATTATTCATCAATTTCTTTTCTAAGGGAAAAGATTGCTCAGCAATTTTTTTTACTACAGTAATCTCCACAGGCAACACACCATATAACAGACTACTGACATCTTCAATTTGGATGCTACAAGACATCATGTCCATCTCTGGTTACAAGTTAAGTTAATGATGTCAATGCCAACGTATGTTTAAGTGGCTAGGGTATTTCTTAGAGACATGAATTTCTTTCTCTGAATCCAATCTTTTCTTCAGAAAAAAGGACATTATGTAAATTATCCACAGATTGCAAGAGCCCTACAGTGACATTTTTAAATAAAATTATTCATTGTTTAAATTATTTAAACAAATAAATAGAGAGCAAGCTTTGGCCCTCAGGGTGCTTAATCTTCCACATGGAGATTCCAGGATTTGTGTCTATGTATGTGCCAAGTCAGGTTGTTGTGTCAAATCAACAAGCATTTATTAAGCACCTACTATTTGCCAGACTCTGGGCTAAGTGTTGGGTAGAAGAATATCAACAAACAAAAGTAAAATGTACCACGTGGTTCCTTTCCGTGCTTAGTAAGGAGCTGAAAAGCTAGTTTAAAAAAAAAAGAGATCAATATTTCCACAATATTGCACACAGCATTCTAAGACACCTGAAAAAATGTTAATGGCACAATTGCCACTAGTTCTTTCCCTTTTATGCCCTATTATCCATCTACCCTTCACCTCTAACTTCAGAAATCCCATCTTCACAGGCTCAGCTCAATATCCATTTATTTATCCGGGGCTGAATAGCCCAAGAGTGTGTCCAAAAGTGGGATCAAAAAATCCTCTTTGGGTGATATCCACATGAACTCAGCTAAAATAATGTTGACTAAAAGCACCTAACAAATGAGTGAGTCACAGAAATTTGTTTGTGGAAAAATAAAGGTTTATGATGGCAATTCAGGACCAGGTCATTGCCAGTAGAAATTATACATGGTTTCTTCTTAAGCAACCTGGAATTAGTGATGAATGTAGATTATACAAGGAAATGATAGGGACTGTGTGACACATGCTTGTAATTTGTAAGTCTAGTATTTACAGAATATGTAGTATAACTGCAGTTTAAAAGCCCCTTTCACAAAGCCTGGGGATAGTTATTGTTCCTTCAAGGGAAAGGGAATGGAAGTTTGAGGAGTGACAGTTAATTGTCATCTTGTGAATAAGACTGCAGTCTGTCAGTCAACAAGCATTTATTACTATGTGCCAGGAGGCAGTGAAAAAGAAGTAGCATAAGTTTATTTCTAAGAGAGTTTTGAGAAAGTCTGTAGAGACATTTCGAGAAAACAGAGTTTAATTCTTATTCCATGGAGAAGTTACTATATGGAGAAGACACCTGGAAAAAGTTTACTTTTAGTTAGGCATCCCTGTGTATACTTTATGAAGTGGTCAGTTACTATTAATATATAGTTTAGGTTCTTAATATTTTCTTCCAGCAATAAGTTAAGTATTTCAAAATGTGTTGGTATTTTATATTATCCAAATAAACAGCAAGAGCTGCTGGTACTTTTCTTTGTACATAATGAGCGCAAATCTTCCTTGTCTCAGAGATATCTACAGCTACATTAGCCCATTAAAATATTTCTGGCTTGTTCTACAGTCCCTTCCTGACTCATATATCATTGCCTCATGTGTATAAAGTCATGAAAAACTTTCATTTCCATAGAGAAAAAAGTAATGGTAGCACCAGTTGCTTCTTGGTGTCATGTGTGGGACCAGTGATATTCCAGAACAGCACACTGTCACGCAGCTCCAACTTCTGTTATAGTCTAAACAGTAAGCTGCCTTGAAGAGACTGGCACTTGAGTCCTTTGGCATCACTCACTCAGTTTTTGGCTTGTTTCACTTCTCACAGGTCAAGAAAAAAACACAGTCTTTCACTTCATGATTCCTGCCCCACAAACCAACAACAGAAAAATAACAACAAACTTTTATTCAGTATCTAGTGAGTGCAGACTGTTATTAAGATACTGGGATAAAATGACAGGGTACATTTATAGGATCTAATTTGTCTCTACTTTTACAATTACAAAGGTTATATTTTGAAAGAGGTATTTTGTTGTAGTGGAAACTCAACGGCATGTCTTTGAATTTAGGGAAAACTAATTAGCATCCAAAGCAGGGGGAATGTTTTCTCAGGAAGAATATTGAGGATTACTGCAAGTTTTCCACAGGTACTACTAACTAGTGCATGCAAAAAAAAATGAACTAAATTCTTCCAGATTGTAAAGGAATTCCCCAAGAGAAAAAAAAATAGGAATAATTATAAAGTTTTTTCCTTTCCTTTCCTTTCCTTTCCTTTCCTTTCCTTTCCTTTCCTTTCCTTTCCTTTCCTTTCCTTTCCTTTCCTTCCCTTTCTTCTTCCAATCATTTCTTTTCTCATTTTTCTTTTTGCTTCCTTACATTTTTCCTCTTTTTTTCTTTTTTCCTTCCTTCCTTCCTTTTTTCCTCCTTCCCTTTTCTCTCTTAGTGAAGAAGGGAATACCTCATTTAGTCTATGAAGTCAAAGAAAGATTTCAGTAGCAGAGATGAAGAAGGAGAGTGTTTGAATTATGAGTGATCTATATGGAAGGCAGAAGAGTACAGAATGAAATCAGGGAACAGACCATAGTCCACTTTAAATGCACCTTAGATTTTGAAAAGGGAAATACTATGAAATAAAATGGGAAAGATAGGTTGGAGCCATACTGTGAATGGCTTTAGGTTCCAGAGTAAAGAATTTTCATTTTATCTTATGGGCAATGGGGAACCATTGATGGTTTTTGAACAGGTTAAGGACTTGGCAAATATACACAAGTGCACGCACACATATATGTGTGTACATATGTATGTATGTGTATATATACATATACATACATATCTATGTATATAAATATATACACACACAATTTGGAAAAGAATTATTTTCAACTGTAAAAGATGGATTGGGAAAAGGGCTAGCTAGAGGTTAAGAAACCAGTTAGAAGGCTATTATAAAAGCCTGTATTAGAAGTGATAAGAGGGTGGAGCCAAAATGGAGGAGTAGAAGCAGAGACCTGCTAGACCTCTCCCCACAGACCTCTCAAAAAACCTGTAAAAATGATTCTAAACAAATTATAGAGCAGCAGAAGTCACAAAATGACTGATTGGAATAAAATTTTCAGCTCAAGACAATCTGGAAGGTTGACAGAAAGGGTCTATTGCACCTGGCTGGAAGCAGAACACAGTTTGTCATACCTCATGCCTGGCATGGATAGGGCTGGAATGAGTCATGGGGGATTAAATCGCTGTCAGATACTGCGATTTCAACTTCTTAACCCACAAGTACCAAAGATAACTTCAAAGGTCAGTGGGAAGAGTCTTTCACCTGACTGAGAGGGAAGTGGGGTTCAGCCACAGCCTGTCCTGGGCCCTAGAATCAGGGTAGAGGTAGACATTACTGAAGTGGTGGCTGCTCAGAAGTCAAGTAATTGTCCGGGAAAATGAGCAAAGATGGGAAAAAGAAACAGACTATAGATTTTTGCTTTTGGTGAAGAGGTATTGTCTTACATCATTGGTGAAGAGGATGATCAAAACATACAACTAGAAGAAGACAACAAAGCCAAACTCCTGCATCCAAAGCCTCCAAGAAACATATTAATTGGTCTCAGATCATGGAAGAGTTCAAAGAGGATTTTGAAAATCATATAAGGGAAGTAGAGGAAAAATTGGGAAGAGAAATGAGTAAAACAAGAAAATCATGAAAAATGTATCAGCAGCTTACCAAAGTAAACCTCCCCCAAATGCAGAAGAAAATAATAGCTTTAAAATTAGACTGACTGAAATGGCAAAAGAAGTCCAAAAAAGGCCAATGAGGAGGAGAAACCCTTCAAAAGCTGAGTGCACCAAATGAAAAAAAGAGGTTCAAAAGCTTACTGAAGAAAATAATTCCTTCAAAATTAGAATGAAGTGAGTAGAAGTTAATGACTTTAGGAGAAATCAAGAAATTATAAAACAAAATTAAAAGAATAAAAAAAGGAAACAACTTAAAATATCTAACTGGAAAAACAACTGCCATGGAAAATAGATCCAGGAGAGACAACTTAAAAATTATGGGACTACCTGAAATCCATGATCAAAAAAAAGAACCAAGACATCATCTTTCAAAAAATAATCAAGGAAAACTGTCCTGATAATCTAGAACCAGAGGGTAAAATAAATATCGAAAGAATCCACTTATCACCTCCTGAAAGACATCCCAAAAGGAAAACTCCTAGGAATATTGTAGTCAAATTCCAAAGCTTCCAGGTCATGGAGAAAGTTTTTCAAGCAGCCAGAAAGAAATAATTTGAGTATTGTGGAAATATAATCAGAATAACACAAGATCCAGGAGCTTTTACACTAAGGGTTTGGAATATTATATTCCAGAAGTCAAAGGAGGTAGGATTAAAAACAAGAATCACCTAGCCAGCAAAACTGAGTATAATATTTCCATGGAAAAAAATAGTCATTCAATGAAATAGAGGACTTTCAAGAATTCTTGTTGAAAAGACCAGAGCTGAATAGAAAATTTGACTCCAAATATAGGAATCAAGAGAAGCATGAAAAGGTAAACAGGAAACAGAAACCATAAAGGACTTGTTGAACTGTTTACATTCCTACATAGAAAGATGTCCGTAACTCATGAGACCTTTCTCAGTATCTGGATAGTTGGAAGGAATGTATGTATACACAAACACACGTATTTGTGTGTGTGTGTGAGTATATGTGTGTGTATATGGGAAGAGAAATGGGGAGAAGAAGGAGAGAGAGAGAGTGCACAGGGTGAGATGAATATGAAGGAATGATACCAAAAAAGAAAATTAAGAGCTGGAAGAATGTACTAGGACAAAGAAAAAGAAAGAGATAGAATGTAGTAAAACATCTCACATAAAAATGGCAAAAAAGAATTTTTACAGTGGAGGTGAAGAAGGAGGAGATGAAAGGGAAGAAGTGAGCCTTTCATTGAATTTTGTTTCAGAAAGAATGGCAGATTAGACAAAGGGGTAATTGAAAACAAACAGTTTGGTAGAGAGACAAATCAAGGAAACGAATAGACTAGATGAAGGGCGGAACAGGATAGAGGGAAATATAGTTAGTCTTTCAAAAAATGACTCTTATGGAAGTGTTTTGAATGACTCCACATATACAACCTTTTTCAAATTGCTTGCCTTCTAAATGAAGTTAGATGGGGAGGGTGAAAGGGAGAGAACATGCACTCATAACTTTAAAAATTACTGTTAAAAGTTGTTTTTATATACAACTAGGAAATAAGATATATAGGCAATGGGGTATAGAAATCTATCTTGCCCTATAGGAAAACAGAAAGGAAAGGGATAAGTGGGCAGACATCATAGAAGGGAGGGCAGATTAGAGGAAAGGGTAGTCAGAATATATGTTATCCTGAGGTGGAGAGAGGGGGAATGGGGAGAAAATTTAAAATTCAAAATTTTTGTACACAGCAACAACCACAGTGTGCGAGTAATTTTTCTGCTAGACTCAGTACTTCATTGCAGTGCATGAATTTAAAAAATTTCCAATGGACTCGAGGCAAAACACATTCCATATCCAGAAAAAGAAGTATGGAATTGGATCACAGAGGGAAACAGACCATTTTCTTTTGCATTATGTTTGTTTTGTTTTTGTTTTATGGTTTCTCGCATTCATTTTAATTCTTCTATGCAACATGCATTTAATAGGAATGTATGTGCAGAACCTATATAAGCTAGTACACCATCTCAGATAGGGAGTGGGTGGGAGGGGAATCAGGGGGAGGGAAGTGAAAAATATCTAAGATATATGGAAGTGATTACCAAACATTGAAAACAAATCAAATAATTAAATTTAAAAAAGAAATACAAAATTTTATGGAAATGAATGTTGAAAACTGAAAATAAATTAGTTTGAAAAAAGAAGTAATAATTGTTTGAATTAAAACGATGACAATGTGAATGGAAAGGAAGATGTTGATAATGTGTTTTTAGAAATAACCAGACTTAGCAATTAATTAGATATGAGGAATAAGAAAAAGAGAAAAGTTAAAGAAACATAAGTCAGAGGTCTTGGGACTGGTTAGCTGGTATGATAATGCTGTCATCAACAGAAATTGGTAAAATGTAAGAAGGGGATATTTTACGGGAGATGGTGAGTTGAGTTTGAATATATAAATTTTTGGTCTTGATGGGATACCCAAGAAAAAAACTTCAAGTAAGCTTTTGGAATAACAGGTCTCAATCTCAGGCTATAGATTTGTGATTCACATCTATGGAGGTAAAATTAAAGTTATGGTGGATAGATGAGATTTCCACAAGAAAAATTAGCAAGAGAAGAGAGAGGACTTAAGACAAGAGTTTGAAATAGACCCAGGTTTTTAGGGAAAGAACAGCAATTTTGATTCTGCTTCCTCCTCAATCTGTTTGTCTATCTCTCCACCCCTTTACTCATAAACTGATTTTGAAGAAAAGTTGACCTTTGTTGCCACCAATCTGATTCCATATACTTAGTCATCAACCGCATGCAATCTGGTTTTGGATCCCACTCTTTTTTTTTTTTAAATTTATTTTTTCTTTAAATAAATTTATTTAACTTTTTACATTCATTTTCACAAGATTTTGGGTTACAAAATTTTCTCCCCATTTGTCCCCTGCACCCTCCCCAATACACTGGACATTCTAATTACCCATATCACCAATCTGCCCTCTCTTCTATCATCCCTCCCTTCCCTTACCCCATCTTCTCTTTTGTCCTGTAGGGCCAGATAACTTTCTATTCCCCATTACCTGTATTTCTTATTTCCTAGTAGCAAGAACAATACTCAACAGTTGATCCTAAAACTTTAAGTTCCAGT
>JAQQSK010013574.1:0-11446 GCA_028658325.1 Potorous gilbertii
ATCTCTTCAATTACATTAAGTTGAAAAGATTTTGAATGAACAGAAACTGAATCATTTATAGATCTGCAGTTTTCAAAATTCTTGCAAAATGAGACATTGGCTCTCTGTGAATATTTTCATAATTTTCTCACTTTCTATGTCCTTTCACACATCACCAAGAATTACTTAGCAATCATATTTTAGAGTTTTCTTTTTTAAAATAAATTTAACTAAATTAATTTAGCTAAATAAATTTAGTTTGTTCATTGCCCAATTTTCTCCCTGTATCACTCTTTCCATCTTCCCTCCCTGAGAGCCATCCAACATATCAAAGAAATTTCTTTAAGAAAAATCAGGAAAACCTACCAAAATTTTAAGATATATGAAAATATATTCAATATTCCACGCCTATTCAAAGGAAAAGAATGGGAATTTTCCTATTCCTTCCTTGCTTTTATTCCTTTTAATTTTTCAAAATTCATTTTATTTGTTTTATGTTTGTTCTTTCCATTCACTTTTCTATAATCATTAAATATATTACTTTCTTCTATTTGCTTATTAAATTTTCATGCAAATTTCATGCAAACTTTGCCATACTTCACCATAGATATATTTATTATTTCTCAAAGCACAATAATATTCCTTTGGATTTGTCAACCAGAATTCATTTAGGCATTCCATATTTCATGAGCCGCTGCAAGTTCTTTCAATAACCAACAATGTGGTGACTTAATATTCATTCCCAGTTCTATCACTCTTGTTCTGTCATTTCTGGTGCAGCGGTCATTCCCCTCAACAGCAATCATGGAAGCAAAATATCTACCATTTGTGTCATGTCACTTATCATCCCATCTAAACCAAGTAGTGATCCTGTCACTTCTTCGATCCCACACTTAAAAAATAAATTTTATTGTCTTTAGCTTTCTATCAGACCCTGCTGATAACTTTTAACATTTCCTGACACTTTTCTACACATTTAACCCATGGTTTAGATTCATCATCTGTTCTTTTCCTCTACCTATACCTTCCATACATATCTCTTTAATGCTTAATTTTGTTATTGAAGTCCCAATACATCAACACTAATCTGTTCAAGTAATTTTGGTTTGTGTTTGTTAGTGGAATCACTTCTCTTCCTGTCTTCAGAATTTTATCCTTGAGAGTTTGCCACTCCTCTTGAGTATATTTGCCTATAAAATTTAGTCTTTGATATCCTAGCTGGGAGTGTATAGGGTGTTCAAGGAGAACTGGCACCTCTTGTGTGAGGCTTTGCCAAGCACTTTCCAAACCTGCTCATTCTCCTTTGGTGTCTACTTGACCCTCAGTTCTCACCTGTGGCTCCAAGAAGCTGTACAATGCACAGTGGCTACATCTCAGTAACCAACTTGGCAGTTGGTCTTAAATCAGTTTGTGGGTAAGTCACAGGCCTCAAATACCTTGGTGATTTAGGTGGTGTCTACCCCAAATATAGCAGTACTTTTGTCCAGCGGAGTGGGTGGATGAAAATAATTTGTTCCAATGGTCATTAAAGTAACTGAAGTAGGAGCTGTGCAGTGCTTAGAGTCTGATCAAATATGGAAGACACCAAAGTAATTCACTACATCTTGAGGCATCACCAGTCATCCTGACTTTTGTCTCTCTGCACTGGACTTTGTGGATTCTGGAAGACAGAGTAAGGTTGACAGTTTTGTGCAATTCTGCCTCACTTAAATCCAATTCACATAGAGGTCAAGGCATCACCCATGATGTCATTGATCCTCTTTGAAAATAAAGAACCAAAATCCATCCTCTGAACTCCTGGAAATCTGCTTTTCCAAGATCTAAGGTTTACGTAAAACGTTACCTATTCCTTTTTATCACAAACTCTGAGAGAACGGTCATTCACTGCGAAGAGTCCCAACATTTTAACCCCAACAATGAGATGTATATAAGTGTGAATCAGATATAGTATAAAACTCCCCTTTTTTGGTTATTCTATCTTTTGAAGAAAAGGTTTTAGAGTTTTTATTTTGAGAGAAGACAGACAGAGAAAGCAAACAGGGTGGCAGAAATAAATCCAGAGATTTCTGGAGAGATATAATTGAAGTCTCCACTAATTATAATTATTTTCCCTTGCTTGTGATGTTCTCATCAATTTCTTCTTTCCTTCTAAATCCTCCAATGACAAAAGCTCATCTATTTCTTCATCCATTAATCATCACTGAAATGCTCTTCACCATACTTCTTTCTCTACCTTCCCATACCTTAAATTTTTCATTGAAATGTATTTTTATTGTAAAATGCTCCCCTTTATCTATTCTGATTCTTTTTAGCAAGTATAATTTAATCATCCAAGCCATATTACCGTAACAAAGTCATCCCACCAAGATTCAGTGATAGCTATGAAATCAATTTTGTCTTCCTGCATTATGGCATGTGCTGCTGGTGGATTCTTCCTGCTTGCACAATTATTTACTGTTTCTAATATGTGTGATACTTTACGTTAGAAATTAAGGTTAATTGAAAAGATGATGAAGCATGTTCTTTACCCTTTAGAATCTTTCAAATTGCTCTACCTGAGGAATGTCTTTTCTATGACTCTTCTGCTATATTTTCACCCTATATCAGAAAGCACTCTAGTTTCTCTTAAGAGACCACTTATTTTGCCTTCAGTAATACATGTTCCTCAAAGGAAATACATGACCTAGAACCTTGTACATGACCATTTGAAGTAAGTATGGAATTTCCACAAAAAATATTTATTCCATGACAATATTTCTTAAAGTATTTGTTACCAAGTTCTGGGCTATCTGAACATAATCCTATGCAAATAAGGAGCCAATTTGTGGCACTACATACACAAAAAGAAATGAATGTCATGAAGGCCAGAACAGTTCAGGGTTAGAATTCTCATCTCTGCAAAATTAAGGAGAAGGTGAATTTATAATTAAATTTTTACTGATCTAACATATCATCTAATGATTAAAGGACTTGCCAAGAAGGTCCTGAAGCGTCTTTTGATCTTGATCAATAAAATTCATCATGAAAATTTCACAAAAGCACCAATTCTCTTGGTTAATCTTTTAACGGCCATCTTCATGTCCTTATTCCTTAATGCATATATGATAGGATTAAAGAAGGGGGTTATGAGAAAGATGAAAATGAGCAAAAATTTATCCAAAGATAATGTGGGAACTTGCCACACATAGACAAAGAAACAAGGAGCAAAAAACAGTAATACAACAGTGAGGTGAGCTGAGAGTGTGGAGAAAGCCTTGGACAAACCAGCTGAAGAGTGGTGTGTGACAGTGACCAGAATTATGATATAGGAGATGAGTAGGAGGAAGAAGGTGCCCATCGTGAAAATCCCATTACTTACAGTGACCATATATACTACCCTGGAAGTATCTGTGCAGGCAAGTTTTGCAACCTGGGGAAAGTCACAATAAAAGCTTTCAAGTTTGTTAGGACCACAGAAAGGCAAATTTATAACCAAGACAAGCTGAGAAACAGAGTGGAGTAACCCAATCATCCAGGAAATAGTGGCAAAACAAATACATACTTTGCGGTTCATAATAATCATGTAATGGAGAGGCTTACAGATGGCCACATATCTGTCATAGGCCATGGCTATCAATAACACCAGCTCACTTCCTCCAATGAAATGGAAAAAAAACATCTCCATCATGCATCCTGCGAAAGAAATGACCTTATGTTCACTGAAAATGTCAAGGATCATCCTTGGGACTGTGTTAGAGGATACACCGAAGTCAGTAAGAGAAAGGTTGGCGAGCAAGAAGTACATAGGGGAGTGAAGGTGAGAGTCAAAAATCACAGTTATCAAAATGAAGACGTTTCCTAGCACGATTCCCAAGTAGAATGAAAAGAAAAATAAGAAAAGGAAAATTTTCATTTCCCAAGAACTTGACAACTCCAGCATCACAAACTCAGTTACCACAGAGTTGTTTACACCATCCATTTTGAGAATTGGTATCACAGACACTGAAATGACCTAAGCATAAAGAAAAAAGAAGAATTAGAAGTGTGAGGAACTAAAGTATTTTTCTATTTGTTCCAGCAATGATTTTGGAAGACATCAAATATTTTTCCCATTTTTCCAGCAAGGATTTTGGAAGATGTTAAATAGCTGAAGGACAGAGCGCAGCTGCCTCCAAGCTGGGCGCCTTGCTGTCCTTGAGCCAGTATCTAGATGCGAGCTTCCTGCAGCTGTTTCTGGAGCTCGAGCAGCTGGAAAGGAAGTGGGTGGTCCTGAATGCTCGAGTGGAGGAGACTCTGAAGTGTCAGGGCGTAAGCTAATGTGTAACCTTGGCAGAGAAATAGCATCATATTTTGCCAAAGATTCTCTTAACCTAACATGTTGTTTGAAAACTCTAGCAATGTTTAATTTTTAAATATTACACATATATATTATATATTCTATTTATAAAAATATAGAAATTTATAAAGACATCCGTATGAACATAAACAGGTGAGGACTGGGAAGAACTGAGATCAGATGGAAATTAAAGCCTCAAAAGAACACACTCACTCTACACATACTATGGCCAAAAACATAAATGGAAGAAAAAGAAAAAGAAAAATTGAGCTCTGTTAAGATCATAACTACCAAGTTTGAATTGGATAAAAAGATGAAAAAATGTACCTCTTTGCCTAATTCGAAGGTTGGGGAGGGTAGGAAGTGGTTATATGAGCTTGCACCATCACATACCTTGTCAGGTTTAATTGCTGTGTTTATTTCTGCTGATCTACTTTTTTTCTCTTTCATTTTTCCTAAGTTACAAGGCAGAAGTGGGGATAGAGATAGGATCTAATCAGAAATAAAGATGATATAAAAATAAGGTATTTCAAAAGCAAAAATATATAGCAAAAGTATTATGCAAAAAACTGTGAAGGCTTCATAAGGTTTTTTTCCACTCTCTATTTAAAGGATTCTTTACCACTCCTAAGTAAAGCCCCAAATTTTTAGTTACTTTGAAAAATCAAAATATTTATAAGAAAAGTGGTGTTTTCTTAAAAAGAAAATAATGTGTTTTGCTTACAAAACTCAAGAGCATGAAAAATGAAGATGAGTTTGTAGTACTGGCAAACATCCTTGGTTAGAGGTTTTATTATACTCAATTCATTATTACTAACAATTCTTGTAATGCGTATTATATCAATATTGTGTGTTTGCAAACAAATTGTGGCAGGGAGAGGTGGAGATCAGAGGGAAGTTTTTAAAAAACTTCTAGTACGGAAAATAAAATATACTTAACTAGCAGTACCTGACCTTGAAAATTTCTACCACCAATACCGTGAATGTAGTCCATTCATTATCCCTGATAGTAATTTAATTTTTAAACCATCCCAGATCAAAATACAGTCTTTGAGTACAGTTTTACAGGCTAAAGGCACTGAAATGTCTAAAGAGTAAGTAGAGCTCAAAGGGACAAAAGAAGCCAAGGGGAAGATAAAGAAGAGGGAGCAAAAGAGATGTTTTTTAAAAACTATCAGAAACAGAGAAAAAGAAGAGTTTTTTTTTTTTTTGGTGGGAACGTTTATAATTTTATAATTTGAAAGTGCCAGACATGCTCCAGGGGATAGCTGGTGGCATGAGGGTCATAGAACACACACCCAGTCTTAACCAAGTTTTTTTCAAACAGTTCATATTACCTCTTTTGTGTATCCCAAGTATGTCCTCTACGCCTAATGTGGCTTAACCTTTTATAAAATTTAAATCTTGAAGAGGAAGGATGAAAAGTTCCTACCAAATACTGCTCACTCTCTGGTGTAAGGAAATGTGAGTTCTGGATGGCTGAGTGGAAATTACTGTAAATCCTTTTGTATTCCAGTACTTTGACAGATTAATGTATGATTCAGATTTCATGAAAGTTTTGCCTTCACCCATCACACTTTATATATTGCACTTCTCAGAAGATGAATTCTACCCAAGTATATCTTAGGAAAAACACAGAAAAGGCATCATGAGCAGGAAAATAGGCAAATTATCCCACTTATTAATACATGTTATACATAATCTTCTTTTGGGGCAATATGTTTTAAAAAATAAGGTTAGAGAAATTGGTAAGAAAATGATTCCATTCATTCTGTTGTTATGGAGATTAATCTGAGATCATGACCCTTAGTGAACTAAAAAAAAAAAAAAAAATTCCAGACCTCATCCAAAGGTGGTAAAAAACGGCATATTAGAACCCTCTGTTTAATCAGAAAATGTTGTCTTTTGTAGCTTTTCTCTTTGGTATAAATATTTGCCCATATGAAGATGGGGAAACTAAAGCGTGACTGTTGACTAAAACGAAATTTTACAGAACAAATCCCCTTAATAAAAGGATTTGTTCTGAAAAACTTGGACTCAGTCAAAAGGCTACACCCAAGGACCTGGAAGGCCACATATGACCTCCAGGCCCAGTTGCAGGTTACTAACCCTTGAATATTGAGTTGAAACAAACAAGAAATAGAGATATATACTTTATTAGAATAAAAGGGAAGAAATCAGAAACAGATTTTGGTTGCTATGAAGGGATCTGATAACATTATTTAGGGTAATCTCTTTATTTAATAAATGAAAAAACTGAATTAATTTTCCCAGATCACCCTTCAAGTCATTCAAAAGGCACAACTAGAACTTGGGTCTATCTTCTATGACAACTAGAATCCTAGTCTCTTAACTTTCAGTCAAGTCTTCTTTCACAACAATACAATATCATTTTCTATGAAAAGGGGAGTATCTGATGAAGTTGCCGCTTCTCACAAGGGCTAAGAACAACCAGTCTTGCTAAAAGTTGTTTTTAGTCTAGTCTTAGCAAGTTAGTTTACCTCTTTGCACGTTTCTCACACCTGTAAAATGAGAGAACTGTACTATGTGTTGTCCAAGATGCATTTCAACTATATATCTATGACCTTGTGAATATAAATCTGGTGTGTACCCTGGAACATAGGACGACAGCAATCTAAGAAAACAATAATATCATTTTTGTACTTACCTATCTTTTTGCAATTTATGAAAAACTTTTCAAAAATCCCTTGAGGTATGCAGTATTGCTATCAGTATTTTTTCTAAGTAACTTGCCAAAAGTCAGTCATTCAAAACACAAAATCAGTTTTTCTGAATGGAAAACAAGTGAACTTTATAAATTGCCCGTCGTCCCTTCAAGAAGGATCTGATATCTATAGAACTGGATTCTTTTGTCTGTCCTTTGTTTTCACTCACCCATTCTTTTCCCTTGCTCCTAAGTCCACTTTAAGAAATTTCCCCTTCAGAATTGATCAATGTTCATTCCTGATTATCATCATTGATCCTTAAAAGCTATGGATTACTTTTCTTCTAGCATTGGAGACATACCAACAAACAGACGTTGGATGTCACCATTAGTCACACAGATAAACAAGCTGAGGAGATAAACATTGTAGGGCTTCAGGATAAAAGAAATACGAACAAAGAGGGAAGAAGACATTACGGAAACAATAAGAAAACAAAACAGAGCCCTATATAATTACACTGACCCAGCTGGAGATTCTCAAAAATCTCTTCCCAAAGCAGAACAAACCTGCTTCTCATAAGAGTTTCCAAGCACTAAACAAGGTAGAAATGGCCAAAATATTCTTAATCGTTCGGTCCCCACTATGAGAAACTTGAACTTAGAGTACAAAAATAGCTGAAAGATAAAAAGAATAAAATACCAATCCACCAAAGGTGGAAATATTCAAAATAAGCAAGGAGACCTGGGCCATTTCTGGTTTTACATAGTTAAATCTCACCTCAAGTATTGTGTGCTGTTTTCATTGATTCATTTCAGAAGAGACATTAATGAGATGTCGACCAGGATGATAAAGGGATTGACTGAGGGAACCAGAGATATTTAGCTCAGCAAAGAGAAGACAATGGTCTTCAGATACTTGTAGGGTTGTCATGGGAGATAGGGATTATAACATCTTGACAGAAGAAGGTAGGAATAGGATTTATGGACATGAAACAGGTGATTTCTAAAGCAGTTTATATGGATTACTTTGATTTACCTTAGTTTGAAGGATTAAGAAGAGTTAAGTCAGTATAAATATTCTATTAATCTAAATTACTTGTAGATTCAGTACATGAAAGTTTTTACAAGTTTTAGTATACTTTTAGTAATGTAATTGGCAGAATTGTAAACTGATTCAACCATTTTGGAGAGTAATCTGAAATTGTGCCCAAACAGTTACTAAACGGCCTCCTAGGTGTGAGGAATCTATAGCCTTGAGGCCAGATGTGGCCCTCTAAGTCCTCAAGTGCAACCCTGTGACTGAATCTGAACTTCACAGAGCAAATCCCCTTAATAGAAGGATTTTTTCTGTAAAACTTGGATTCAGACGAAAGGCTAAACCCAAGGACTTAGAAGGCCACATGTAGCCTGGAAGTTGTAGGTTGCCTGCCCCTCCCCCTCCCCTTTGACCTATCAATATCACTACTAGGTCTATTTCTAAAGATGATTAGGGGAAAAATAAAAGAACCTCTGTGTTCTAAACTATAATGGCTCTTTTTGTGGTAGCAAAGAACTGGAAACTGCCAAAATACCCATCAATTGGAGAGTGGATGAATAGGTTGTGGTATTAATGGAATGCTACTGTGATATGAGCAATGATTAACTCAGTGATTTTAGAACAACATGAATAGATTTGCATGAAATAATGAAGGATGATATGAATACAACCAAGAGATTGTTGTAAATAGTTGCAGCAATATTTTTGGAAGAACAGCTTGGATTGGCTAAATCATTTTGACTACTATAAATACCCAAATTAACTACAAAGTATTTATGAAGGGAGGTGCTATCCACCTCCAGAGAAAGACCTGATAAATATAAGTTTGTATAGAATAAGTTTACACACACACACACACACACACACACACACACACACACACACACATATATATATATATATATATATTGTATATATATATACACTATATATACTATATATATATATATATATATATATATATATATATATATATATATAAAGACATATTTGTGTCTCATGATAGCCATCTGTAGTTCAGAGGGGAAGGGAGAGGAGGAGAAAAATAACAGGAAAAAAGTTACCTGTTCATTTTATTATATAAGCAAAAGGAATAGCAAGCTGTACATAATAGATTTACAATTTTATATGCAATCATCTTTTTCTACTATATTACAGCAATGCTTGTTTTATTTCATAAATTAAAAATAAAATATTTTTTAAAAAAATCAATAGTAAATAAGTTAGAATAGGAAATATATCTTTATAGAAATAACATGACATAATCATAGAATTAAGCTGAGAAATCACAGGACCCTTTAGCAGAGGTCAGACTGCCCTTTTCAAGCTCGTGGAGGTTGGGAAGTTAACTCAGCTCACCAGATGTTCCTCTTTTAGTAAGTTATTTCTTTTGCAGTGACCATTTAAGACCCATAGCAGAAATCATTAAAGGACTACTGAAAGAGACTTCTCAAAATAATTCATGGAATGATGAACATGAATCTAGTTGTTATCCTATCCTAAAAACATGCTGTTTTACCCCCTGACAGGTCCAGAACTCAAATGTTGCAATATCTACCTCTCTGTAAAGCCTACTAATCAGCCTGATTAATATATTTCCTTTTTTATTTTTGTGATAAAGATTAACTTTGTAAACCTGTGAAACTATCATTAATCACTGAGGGATTAGCTGATCTGATCCTGTGATTACTTTCTGGCCTTGCTTTTTAAATCATTTTTCCCAGAAGTAAAAAGTCGCAGAATTTTCTTATTTAGATATAAATTCAACAAATAAAGCAGTCAAGAATTTGTTCAACATAAAGAAAATCTTCGTTAGGATCAATACTGATGATCCTTAAACCAACCTTTCTATCCCTAATTCCTCTTCTCAAACCCATTCTTATATTGCAAACTGCATAATAGGTATCATGTCCTAGATTTCCTATAGGCATGCCAAATTAAACATACCACAAAAAGAAATTAACTATAATTTCCAAAAAATCTATCTCCTTCAAACTTCCTAATGTGTGTGGAGAACACCACCATGCTAGTGGTAACGCAGGTTCACAAGCTCAGGATCAGTCTTTTATTCTTCCCCTGTCCTTTCCTCCCCATACCAAGTCAGTGGCCAATTTTCTTACTCCTACCTGCACAACATCGCATACATCTATTCCTTTTTCTATACTCTCATAGCCTCTGCTCTGATTCAGTCCATAATTATTTCTCACTATTGCAATAAGTTCTTAGTTGGTCTCTCTGCATCCAGTCTCTTTCCCCTTCAATCTATCTTCTACATTGCTACCAAATTAATATTCCTAAAACACAGAATTGCTGTATTACCGATATCTTCAGCACCTATCTATTGCTCCATGACAATCTTTGTGCCAAGGGTGCTAGCACAGTACCCTTACACAAAGTTGGCATTTAATAAATATTAGTGGAATGAATTCAGTTGCCTGAAGGAGAATTGAGTTCCCTGGCACTGAAAGTGGAAAAACTGAGACTGTATGAACATTTGTGGGTGATGCTTTGGAGAGGTGAACATACAATCTAAGATTTGGCTAAGTTTATCGTCTAAGGGGTGTATGCATTCATTAGTGAGAGTCAGATATAGATTAATGATAGTAGACCTCAAATGAATAGATACAGATACATAACAAGGAAAGATGAGGGAGAGTGCGAAGCATAAATCAAAATGCAGCTGTAAGAACAAAAAGAACGTCTATGAAATGACATGATAGAATTTAAAATAATCTCACATACCAGTTCTGACACAGGATATGAGGCAGAGTCAGGCTTCAGATAAAGCCAAGGTATATAACTGTCCCTTCTATAATCAATTTTTAAGATAATGAACTATATAAAGTTCTTCCCAACCAAGGAAAGTAATTAATTTCCTGAGTGTTCCTTCTCTATTGATGCCCCTGAGATCCGGATCATCATTAGCTTTCCTCTGCCAGTTGTGTTTTAGAGGTACACGAGATTTCTCTGAGGAAAAAGCCTTGAAACATTTGTTCAGCAAAGAAACAGAGAGGGTAGGAGCAATGTAGAGAACAATTTCTTTCTTTTTTTATTAAATAAATTTATTTATTTAACTTTTTACATTCATTTTCACAAAATTTTGGGTTCAAAATTTCCCCCCCATTTGTCCCCTCTTCCCTCCCCAACACACTGAGCATTCTAATTACCCATATCACCAATCTGCTCTCTCTTCTTTTATCCCTCCCTTCCCTTACCCCATCTTCTCTTTTGTCCTGTAGGGCCAGATAACTTTCTATTCCCCATTACCTGTATTTCTTATTTCCTAGTAACAGGAATAATATTCAACGGTTGTTCCCTAAACTTTGAGTTCCAACTTCTCCCCATTACTCCCTCCCCACCCATTATCTTGGGAAGGCAGGGAATTCAATATGGGCCATATCTGTGTAGTTTTTCAAATGACTTCCATAATAGTCGTGTTGTGTAAGACTGA